>PVKN010001549.1:0-50714 GCA_004027915.1 Capromys pilorides
CTCCATCTATCCACCCACCCACCCATCCATCTAACCATTCATCCATGCACCCTAGCCCCCTACCCACCTACCCATCCACTCTCCCATCCATCCATCCATCCTCCCATCCTCCCATCCATCCATCCATCCACTCACCCACCCTCCCATCCATCACTCCACCCATCTACTCAACCACCCACCTACCCACCCTCCATCCATCCATCCATCCATCCATCCATCCACCCCAGCCCCCTACCCACTCACCCATCCACTCTCCCATCCTTCTCTCCATCCTCCTATCCATCCATCCATCCATCATCCATCCGTCCATCCATCCATCCATCCATCCATCCATCCATCCATCCACTCACCCATCCTCCCATCCATCCATCCATTCATCCATCCATCCATCCATCCATCCACTGATTCACCCTCCCATCCATCAATCCACCCATACACTCACCCATCTCTCCCTTCTTCCCTCCATCTATCCATCCACCCTCCACCCATCCATCTATCCATCCATCCATCCATCCATTCATCCATCCACCCACCCATATGTCCACTCACCCACTTATTCTCCCATTCCATGGATAGATTCTGGCATGTAGTGGATCCTTTGGTAAATACTATAGACTAAGCCATCAATGAAGAGTCTACCTGTCCTCATCTGAGGTGGGTACAGGGCACCTATGTGCCATAATTCCTTGCCAAAGACCTTTCTATCCTGATGCTTGGACCCTACTTTCCTCTTTTACTTTAGCTTGCCCTGCCATGTAATTTCTTCTATTTTTTCCCTCTGGCCTGAGGTCATTAATGAGATGGCTCCTGAGTGAATAGTCTGATTCAGAAAGCTGGAGATCTTGTCCATTGCTCAAGCTTTGCAGTGATGCTTTTGGGTTTGGGGTGCCCTCTGACCCCCTTGTTTCCCTGAGCAGGCTCTGAGCAGGTCCTGGCTGGTGCCTGTGCCTCCTGGACCTCTTGTTGCATGTGGCCGTATGGACAAAGTGACGAGCATTGTGCCTCCTCTTCTCTCAGTGCCTAGGGACCGGGCATGAGGCTGTGCATGCTGCTTCTGCTGCCCTTGCCTGCCTTTGTCCTTCTGGGGCTTTTACCCAGCCCCCACAGGGAAGCCTCAGGGCTTCTGCTGAGACCCTTGATGTTGGGGACACCTCTGGAGCATCCCTCAGGCAGAAAGCTACAATCACAACCCCACCACTATGCAGACACAGGTCTCATCAGGGTCCTTACTCTGTTTGTGGTTCTCTAACCCTGGTGTCAGACTGGCCCACCCCAGTCTGCAGAAACATGAGCTTTATGACCTCAAAGCTGTGCTTGCCTCCATCCTGCTTTACACTTCCAGTGGGAAGGGGGAACCATCTGTCCATCACTGGGAGTGCACGGTCTCACCTGCTTGAGGTTGAGCTACACCCACAGGCCTGAACTTGCAAGCTGAGCCCAGTCAGCCTTCCAGTCTTTCCCCTGGCAGTCCTGGGCAGTCCTCCCCTGCAGGAGGACAGGTTGGGGGAGATGAGGCTGCAGATCTTGTTGGAGGACAGAAGGGCGCGCCGATCCTTCTCCCCAAGGCAAGAGGCCAACTTAGGGCACCTAGGAGAGAGTAAGAGAGGAGCTCTCTCCGTGATAGCACAGGACCTAGCCATACTAGAGGAAACCCTGAGGCTTTTGTCTGTTTTCTGCTTGAGGCCTCTCTCACCTTTCTAAAAGGGCAGGCAGAGGCAGCCTTGCTCTGGAGACAAGAGACCTTGTGCTTGTGCTGTGCACCTCCACATCCTCAGCCTCACCTTCCCCACCTGCAGAATGGTGACAGTAATTACACCTCCTGCCAGCCTGGAGGGGAGAAGGGAGTGAGATCGTGCCAACAGATGCCTTTATGATCTGTATGTGTTTGTTACTGCACCAATTAGGATACTCCCCAGTAGACTAATGACGGCTCTCTGTAGCTCATGAGGTATGATGAGCAGAAAATGAAATGCCCTAAGCGAGCACTGGTGTCTCTTCTGAGAGCATCTATTGAGCACCCACTGTATGCCCCCCCCCCAGAGGGAGGCACTGGGGCACATCAGCACATGAAAAAGATGCCCCAAGACATATGAAGCCACATGAAGATGTGAGCAGCTGCCTCCAAGCTGAGTGGGTATCCTGGGGAGGGACAAAGGGGTGCACCACCCGAGGGGGCTGACACCCTCGGATTTATGGAAGTGTAGGTGTAGCTTGGCCACTGTCCTCCAGTAGTGGACGTGCTTCTGAGAGGTGCTTCTTTGCCCTTCCTGAGACATGCTATTAGCCTGGGCACTGTCTCAGGCGCCCTGAGGCTCCTGCAGGAGGACAGGTTGGGGGAGATGAGGCTGCAGATCTTGTTGGAAGACAGAAGGGCGCGCTGGTCCTTCTCCCCTAGGCAGGATGCCAACTTAGGCCTCCTGGAGGCATCTAGGAGAGAGTAAGAGAGGAGCTCTGTCCGTGATAGCACAGTGTCCCCAGTGCGTGGCCTCAGAGTCAAGTTCCTGGCAGGGTGGCGGCTTCAAAACAAAAATCTACTGGGACCTGGGCTTGGACCTGCCTTGAGTAGCCAGGCCCCTTGAGCCACATAGCACCCACCCTTTCACCAAGGAGCCACAGCCTGCTCTGTGCAGTGCCCAGCTTCCAGGGAGAGGCTGCCAGCCCCCAGCGCAGGATCTGCCTGGGAACTTGAGTTCTCCACAGATTGGAGGAAAGTGCGGAAAAGAGGCAGGAAAATGTTCTGAGCCTCAGCAGCAAGCATGAGAAGGGTAGCTGGCCCCCACCAAGGGTGGTCGGAGGCTGCCAGGGGATGAGGGGTCTGCCCTGAAGGAATCCTTCACTGGAACTGGAGGGGTGGAGGCACCGATGCTGTGAATACGTGAGTGTGTGCAGCCATGCTCTTTCTGGGCGGTGGAGAGGAGCTGTGCCAGAGAAGGGGCTGTGCCAGAGCCCTTGCCAGCTATCCCCTCTGTCCCCTTTCCCCCCAGGTCTAGCCACTCTGCTTGGAGTTCCTCTGTTGGTCACTTGCATGCAGGAGTGTAGGCATCGTCCTCTCCTCTCTCTCGAGTTGATGTCTCTGGAGCAAGCCATGTAGGATTCTTGTCTGTCGTGGCGTGCCTGACTGCCTTCACAAATGGATACAGCCCCGGCCCAGATAGGTGGGGCTAGAAGGGTTGTTTGGGGGGTTGGCCCTCAGGGAGCAGTGGAGGTGTCCCAGCCTATCTTGTGCCTCAAGTCCCTCCTCTAGGCAGGAGATTTTTAGTAGAAAAGTATAAAACAGGGATATTGGCTAGGAAGACCCTCATGCGGGTCCACAGGCAGTTCGGGTCCGTCTGTGCTCCGCTTGTTTTTGAGGCTCTGCTGGGTCATCATTTACCTGTCCATCTTTCTGCAGGCTTCATTCTCATTCCTGGTGGGATGCCAGGGTCCACCTCCACCTTCATCCAGTTGAACTTTCTGGCCAACTCACTGTGGGTCTGAAGAGCCAAAAAGGGCAGGGCCTCAATCTGCTGCTGTGGGAGGGAACCTAGTGATGTCCTCTTTTTGGTATACCTGGGCGCACCCAGGTTGGAGGCCATGGAGGAGGCTGTATCACAGCCATTGTCCACCTCTATTCAGACAAGTCTTTCTCTTTGTGGTTCCTGGAGCACAGGGCTCAGTGCACGCTTCAGCAGGTGGGAAAACTTGGTGAGGACGTGTCCTCTAAGGGTGGCTGCCAGTCGGAGTGGGAGGGGCCATGTATGTAGCTGGAAAGGAAGCCTGGGAGACTCAGCCAAGGGCCCATCGATGTGAGCTGCCTCTCTGGGCTGGTGAGGAAGCCACCAGGCACCAGTTCTCTTCTGCCATCCCAGATGAGTTAGCCTGGTTTCCCCTGGGCAGTGGTGACAGGCCGGGAGGTACATGGTTCATGTCCCTGGGACCCTGGTGGAAAGTATAACTTTTCTGTATTCGCCAACAGCCACTCAATAGGATTTGCTTTGGTGCATCCCTCTGTGCCGAGGATTTGGCCACACGTTGGGCCTGATGGCTTTTGCATGTGGGACACATGCGTATTTGAATACAATCTGCCCTACGAGCCCCATGGAAAAGGTACTGGACATTCCCACCCATGGAGGCACAAACCCCATCCGGGCCTTGGGGCCTGTGTTTGCCCAGAGATACTCAGCTATTTACCTTTGCACCCCCCTGAGCCCTCAAAGTCAGAGAGCAAGCCGAGGGGCTGGCCCAGAGTGTGGAACATACCCTGGGCCACCAAATAGGATGGGGCTAGGGCTGCTGTGGGGACCACATAGGGTAGCCAGGGCTCCAGTCAGCTGGTGACGCATGGGAAAGAACTACCAGCTTTGCTGGGAGCTCAACTGGATAATGAGTGGGTTAGGTGTCTCCCAGGGAAGGAATTAGGGATTTTCCTCTTGTTTTGGGAAAGTGTTGGGAGGCAGGCTTATGGGAGGAAGGGAAGGGTCTGGCATCTGTCACTGGGCTGGGACCTTCGGACTGCAACCCCACTCCTGCCCACAGAGCAAGAATGGGCTGTGGATAGTCCGGGCTGTGGCTTCTGGCTGTGTGTTCTTGCCCACCTCCTGTCTTTCTGGGGGCTCTCCAGCCGGGGTGGTCCTGGCCCCCCTGTCCAAACACCCACTGCAGGCAACCCTTTCTTTCCAGTTTGATTGTGCTTCAAAGAGAGAGGGGAAAAAGGGCAGGAGCAGGGCCCTGACATCACCTCCTGGAGCTGAATTCCAATGCCTTGCTCCTGCGAGTCCTGGCACGAGGCACGGAGTGGACTTCTTTCTTTCTTTTTAAAAACAAGAAATATCAAAGCCACTGTCAGCACTGGAGATGAAAAGGCAGGGCAATGTTCGTCCGCTGCCTCCCTGTGTCCCTGCCCCCTAAGATCCATTATTGTTTTTCTAGAACAAGAAGGAAAGAGTTTTATTTGTAGGCGCTTTTCCCCCCTTAATGAGGTAGTGGGTGGAAGGTAGTGTAGCGTGTTTTTATTTTATGTTTTTTTTTTTTTAATCCCTTGCTGCTTTGGGGGAGGGTGACAGTGTTTGGATTTGGGGTGCGGGTGTGTGGGGGAAGGCGCTGTCTTAGAGAGGAACAGTATGAGCAGATGTTACACCCCCATGTCTGGAAGGTGGGGGTTGAGGACAGGCCTGGTTATGTAAGAGCATCCAGGAGGAGGAAGAAGAGGAGGGTAGGGAGGAGGGGGAGAAAGGACAAGGGGGAAGGGGAGAACAGGAATGGGATGGGGGGATTCAGATGGAGCCCAACATGGCAGCCAATGCTCCTCTCCCAGCCCTTGAGAGAGGCTGCTGGGTGCAATCTTCAGGGGCCTGGTGGCTGTGGTATGGCAGACGTCAGGATGTTGGGGTCCATGGGGCTGGCGAGGGTGCAGTACTTGCAGGAGGAGGGAACCCCTGGAGCCTTAATGGAGGACTCATCATTTCTCTGCTCTTCCTCCTCTCTCTCCTCTTCACACCCTGCTTGTCTATTGATCTTTTCTCCAAATCAATTCCCCAGCCACGGGGGAGACAGGCCTCCCCATTCTCCACGTTTCCTTGATTCCTCCTTCCAGCAGTCCGGGCGGTCACATGGCCACCGAGCCGGCACACTGTGAGGGGGCCGTGGCGCCAGCTGTCCCAGGCTCAGCACACGGAGAGGCCGGGTCTGGTACTTTTCCGTTGTGCAGATCTGTAATTCTGTCCACGACGCCAATCATGGACCGGAGCAGGGCAACGCTGAAGTGCTGCCAGGTGGCTGTGAGGAGGGTGTGGGGACACGGGGCGCCTCCTAACCACTCAGAGCGATGTCTGGGCTGTGCTGTGGTGTCCAGGCCCCTCTGCCCTGTAGTGACTGCAGTGTGCTTCTCTCTGGGCATGCCGGCTGCCTGTCAGCTGCCCTGACTGCCTCTTCTGCAGGCTGCCTGGGGCACCCATTTTTGCTGGCTCACCCCACGTCCTTTCTTGGCCTGTTCTGCCCACGCTGGCTGTGCCTTTCCAGGTTGACCAGTAGCTCTGGAAGTGCAGGGGGCAGTAGCCAAGAACCACACTGAGTGTCAAATCCAGCACTATCTGCACTAATAAGTTCCCAGGCTTTGTACTTCAGACCACGCTGCCGGCGCGTGCTCAGAATGCTCCAGCTTCGCGGCTCCTCTTCATCGATTGGTATTTATTTATCAGCTTGTTTGTTTATTTCTTCTCCTCAGAGGCCCTGGTGAAGGAGAGAATGTGAAGTTGGCAAGCAGCTCTCGATTTCCTCTAGGTTGAGAGCCTGTGGCCGCCCGATGGGAGATGTGGAGCTGTTGGGCCCTTGCGCTGCCCCACGGGCTTTCCTCGGGTAGGCGACACTCTGTTCTCAGGGGCAGCATCTTGGACCTGCGATCCTCTCTTGGGTGGGCTCACCGAGCATGACGAGGTGTAGCCCTATCTGAGCCTGTCTATCAGGGAGTCCCAGTCATACCAAAAGTAGCCATGCAACACCCGTCACGTTCTTGGTTTCTGGCAAGGGAAGGTGCTCAGTGAGGCTCAGGGGAGACTGCTTTCATGATGGCCTCGTGGTGGCTCTGGAAAATCACTGAAGTGGGAAGGAGACATGGTGGTGGCCAATATGGCTACCAGTATGGCTGCTGTGTGCTGGGTGACACGTGTCCAGACTGTTGACCCCAAGGCCTGCGGCTGTGCTTGGTGACACACAAAGCAGTCTGTGCCTGCCACAGAGTAGTGGCCACCAGCTACGTGGGAGGATGGGGCAGCTGAAATGTGACAGGTCTGGGGGACAAGGACTAAGCTCACAGAATACTGAGCTGTAAAAATTTCTTATATGGATTATCTATTGCTCTGGTATTAGTTTGAATATATTGGGCTAAATGAAAACATACTTTTAAAATTAATTTTACTTTCTTTTTCTTTTACATTGGAAACATGGTTGTTAGAAAATTTAAAATTATCCATGTGCCCTGAATGGTATTTCTGTTGAGCAGACTATTTTAGGCCTGGCTGCCCTGACAACAGCCGGCTCCCTCCTAGCCTCCAGTCTTAGTTTCCTTACTGAAAAGTGAGGGAGGACCCGAGGAACCTCCAGGTCTAACACTGCAGGACTTGACGGCCTTTCCTGGCTGTTGCTCCTACCGCCAGGAAGCCTGTGCTGGATCTGCAAAGGGCTTTCCAGAGGTGCCCTCTGGGAGAGGATCGCCCCCCCAGCTCCCCATGCTCTCTCTCTGAGTCTGTTCCAGTTTGACATCGTGGAGTTTTGGGGAAATACCCTCCAGCTTTGTAAATATCCATTAGAAAAATAAAAATAAATCTATTATTTTGTCAACCTTCACAACACCCGAGCTTATAAACCGCCTCTCACATAGAGGCCTCAGAGCACTGCATAATAAACAGCACATTAAAAAAAAAATGTTTGTGTTCACGGTGAGGCTGAAGGCGGCAGAGCACACATTTTTGTTTCTGTAAACCTGAAACCAATATGAAGGCCCCAGAAGATAGCATGTCCTGGGGCCACCTGGTGACAACAGGAGAGGCCACTGCTGCCTTGGAAGCTGGTGCTGCTGAACTTGAGGCACACCATGACGAAAACTAAATGGAGAACCAAGAGGAAATGGGAGGAAGCAAAGGGCCGGGCCACCTAGCGCTCACAGTGGCCGTGAGCTTGCCTTTGCCCCGGTAAGAAGGAGAAGGAGCTGGAACAGTGCACTCGGGCCTGGGCTGGCACTCTGCAGATTCGTGGGCAGGGAGAGCTCCGGTGGCACTACTAATGCGTGAACTGATGTGTCCTGGAGAACTCATGTCCCCTCTGCCACGGATCTTGGCTTCATGTCCCCTGGAAGGCTGAGGACAGAGTGCTCCCTCCTGGGGACAGGGCGACCTCCCAGTGGCCAGCTGGCTCCAATAGCCACAGGCATGCTGCATCCTGAGCGGGGCAGTGTTGTGGCGAGTCTCTCTTATTTTTATTTTTCCATTTTTGACATTGTCCTTCAGTTCCTCTTCCACGTTCCCCGTTAAGCTGTTAAATCACTCCATTTATTTAGTGTGAGCGTCTCTGAGAGCTCATTTTTATCTTGGTGAAAACCAGGCTTGCTCACGGGCACATAATGAAATTGCATAAATATACCCTTAGCTTGGAATCTAATTTATTTTTCCTGTTCATTATGGGGTAGAAGGCCATTATGAAATGTATAACTTTTTTTTTTTTTTTTTTCCAGTGCTGGAATTGAAAGGCTGTGGCTTGGGTTCTTTTTATTCTGCTGATTTCGTCCTGATTCAATTTAGAGCTGGTTAGGGCTCAAACACTGGAGCGTAATTGACAAAGATCAGTGTGGGTTGTAATGCTAATGTCTTGTCTGTGGCTTCCACAACTCGACAAGCCTGTGGGTTAAGCAGCAATTCCAGGGGACGGTGCCTGGGCCTGTAGATCCCCTGCTGGCCTTAGTGAGATGCACGGAGAAAGCTTTCCCACAGCCCATGATCACTGGCATAGTCGTGGTTGCCAGCCCCTGCTGTGACCCATGCTGGACCGGATGGCTAGGACACACCTGATCCTAAACTCTCAGAACTGCTAGAAATCCTCTCAAGAACACGTCACTCTTTCTTTTTAGGCTTGGTGCCCTAAGACCTAGGGAGGCCAAAGGCCGCAGCCTGGTCAGGGTGGCCAGGCTAGGCTGGAAGCTTCTGTTCTCCCTAGGCTTCCCTCACAGATGAATGCTGAGGCAGTGAGGGCCCAGAATAAGTGGGGTGTGGTGGGAGGTTGAGGCAGGAAGAGCTGGAGTTGGAGCCCCGCCCAGGCAATTTAGGAACTTCGTGAGACTTTGAAAACTTAAAATAAAGGGGAAGTGGTAATGTGGGAGTTTATCTCAGTGGAAAGGCCCTGGGCTCAGTCCCTCACATCTGTGTGCATGCGTGAGGGGAGACTGAAAGAGCCCAATGCAGGCAGCTGTGGAATGGCCCCGCTCAGGCCATCTGGGAAGGTCGCTGCATCATGTAAGACTCTTGGCAGCCAGGGACGGTGGGGAGATGCTGTTCCTAGGCAAGAAGTGGGCAGACCCTGCCCAGGGCACTGGTGGGGATGCCAGGCATCTTCACGGGACCATGCCCTCCTCCCTCCGTGTGAGCTCCCACCTCCCCTAGTTCAGCTCCCCGTGATTACCAACTGCTCTCCCGTTGGGCCGTGTCAGGCTCCGAGTGTCAGGAAGCCCTGCTCCACCTGCACTAGGCACCAGGCAGCACGGGTTTGCGGCACACTGTGACTCCCACATCGCGGGATCAGCTATGTGAGGCCTTAGCCTGGACAGAGCCCTCTTGCAGGCTGGTGTGTGAGCCGAAGTGTGACCCTAGGGGAAAGGAGGAACTGTGTGCAGGCTCCTGGTGATTGCGGGGCACAAGGGGAGACCCATGTGAGCCAGCATCTCAGGCTGGTCTATGTGGGCCCTTACCTCTCCCTGGGGCTTCTGTTGCCAAGTACAGCACAGGACACCCTGTTACAGCTGCATTCCAGGCCCGGGATGATTGTCTAAGGCAAGGCAGAAGATTTCATGGACAGACCCTCAAGAACAGGAGGGAACAGCCTGAGACCCGGAGCTCCCTGGGCATTTAGTGTCTGCATGCGGCTAAACGTGGTGACCCTCCTTTTTAATGGCAACGGGACAGAAAGACTTTGCTCCACAACTCCTTACATAGTCACTAAGAAAATTCAGTTACATGAATTATAGAAGTAATTACCTACTCATTGTGTTTGTCCTCGTAACACAGAGCCGTTGCATGTGGAATGAAGAGCCTCTCTTGCTCCCCACGGGCCTAGCTTTGCAATGTGAGATTCTGGCCTGCTATCGGTGCACCTGTCCTCTTCTGTAACAACACATGGACACTGTCATGCACTACATATTGGCTTGGCACTGTAGGCTTTCTTCAGGACATCCCAAAACTAGAATCAGTGGGGCGAAGCAGACATGTATCTTAACTTTTATTTATTATTTTTTTTTCTTTTTTAATAATTTTATTACTTTTACTAAGAAATAACAATGAATCAGTTTCAAACATGTTAGTAGGACAGCCACAATTAACTTTTTTTGTTTGTGTCTTTTTGAGACAGGGTCTCGCTATGCAGTTCAGGCTGGCCTTGAGCTCACTTTTGTAGCCCAGGCTGGTCTCAAACTCTCACTGATCCTCCTGCCTCAGCCTCCCAAGTGCTGGGATTACAGGTATGGCCACCATGCCCCGCTCACAATTAACTTTTAATTTAAAATGACATTGAGATTATTTTATAAAGAGTCGAGGATTTATAGATTTTGCCACCATGTGGGAGTGCTTCATCCTCTACCCATTCAACGTCAGCCATTATTCCTTGCATTTTTTTTTTTTTAAGTGAATCCTATAAGCCACCTCATCAATATAGCTGGCATTTTTTTTTTCTGTGTTTCTTGGTCATTTGCAGTTTTGCTTTTGTGACCCTCTTATTTACCTACTTTCCCCATAGAGTCTTCTTTCTGTTAACCTCCGGGTACTCTTTGTACATGATATGCACTTGTGGTTTGATTGTTTCACTTCTTCTGGACTGGGCACATTGCTCTGAGCTTCTCACAGGGGTCTCACGACCATCACAGACACCCCGAGTCCACATGATACCTTCTGTCTCCCGAGCTCACCCTGAAATCCCTGGCAGAAGGGAACTGTGCGTGACTTGAATGCCCAGGTCAGCGTACCGCTACCTTGCAGAGCCCTCATGAGGCCTTAAACCCTGCCCACCTTACTTGTCCCTCTTTCATGGAGCCCTGGCAGGGGTGGCACAAGGCTGTCCTGTCCCCACGGTGGTCTCCTGCCTCCCCAGATTTAGGCCGCAGCTCTTTGGGGTGGCCCAGGGCCTGTCAGTAAGGGAAGATGGTAGAAGGGAAGATTCCATCCCATCCGCTGCAGCTGGACACGTGTGCACAGCGTTGTCACTCAGCCGGGCTTTGTGACGCTCCTGGGACACTGCAGGCACACTCAGCCTGGGGTAGGGGCAGCGCCTCTCTGTCTGCTTTCTGCCCTGGAGGCTGTGTGCGTGCAGCCTGGTGAAGGGCAGGTGCATGCGGAGCAGGCGTGTCTGCTCCTCCACCCTGCAGCAGGGCTCCTGTCCCTGAGCTCGGAGGCCTCACCCTGCTCACACTGTTGCCAGCACCCTCCCTGCCCATAGCACCTGATACATGTCTGGGGAGATGTGGCCTCTGGGAGGGTTGGGGACACACCGGATCACACTCCGTCCCACTAGCTGGTCCTCTCGGAGCACTGTGGTCAGTTCTGTGACTTCCTTTAGGAGGAAGAGGGACGGTGTAGGGGAGGCCTACCCCACCACTACAGGGGAGGGAGGGGCTTAAGGCCTTGGAAAGGTTCTCCCAGGAGCTGGGACCCCAGGGGTCGCTGTGGGTGAGCTGAGCCTGTTGTGGAGCTCTGCAGTCATGTGGAAGGGGAAGCGAAGCGGACCTGTCCTTCCCCCAAACAGGGCAGAAATGGAATGGGTGGCAGAGGTTCTAGGGACACAGGATTTGGTTCCTGCTGAGGGACTCCCGTGTCCAGGGTGGCTTGGGAAGAGTGAGGGTCCTGTCCTCCCCTTCCCTTTGTGGTTCACATGTCCAAGTCCTAAACTCCTCAGGGAGAGCCCTTATTTGGAAACAGCCTGTGAAGATGAGGTCATCCAGAATCAGGGTGGCCATAAACCAGGGTCAGATGCCCTCACGCAGAGACACCAGGGCCGGTGACGGTGAAGCAGGAGAACCACAGGTTCTAACCTAGCCTGGACCACTTGGTGAGACCCTGTCTCAAACTAAAAAATAAAACGGGCCAGGGATATAGCTCTTTGTGAAGGCCCTGTGTTCAGTCCTCAATACTGAAAAAACAAACAAACAAAAATGAAAGAAGAAGTGCCAGACACACAAGGGAAAAGCCACATGATGACAAAGGAGGAGGTAGGAGTGACCCGGCCATGTGCTGGAGGACGCTTGATTGCCAGCTGACACCTGAGGCTGGAAGGAGCAGGAAGAGTCGAGGGAGCTGGGCTCTGCCTGTCCCTTGATGTCAGGCTTTGCCTTCCGGAACTGTGAGATTTGTGAATTTGGGATGCTTCACATCACCGAATGTATGGCTTGGTGCTGTGGCAGCCACAGGACACAAGTACACCTGCCCCCAATCAGAGCCACACTTCTTGGGTCTCTTGGTGCTGTGCTGGGTGGACCAGACATCCCTGGTTCTTGGGCACCTGGGGCTGAGGTGGCTGAGCTTCCCAGGAAGTGGCCCAAGGGTCAGGGAGAGATGGGCTTGTCCGCTGGTCCATCAGAGCAAGGGATGATCAGCTTTGATGGGGGTAGCTGTGGCTGTGTATGGGTATTCTGAGCTGTAATTAGGCAGGGCCACCGGCTGTAGGTCCCTGGGCCACTCAGGGTTCAGTGTATCTTCTTGGAGTGCACAAAACCAGGCATATTTAGGGCAAGACTGGGGCCTCACTGGTGAGGATTAGAAAGTTGGGGGTAACTGCGACCATGCTGCCTGGCCTGGCATGGCCATTTCCCCTCATGACTCCTTTCAGGGCCCACTTAATTCTAAGCAGAATGGACATTCAGAGAGAACAAGGAAGGAGGCAGCAGAGGGAGGATGGGCTGGGGGCTGAGCTCAGCTGCATGGCCTGAGAGGGGTCCAGTCCTTCTCCACCAGCCAGCTTCTGGTGGGGCATGGAGAGCAGGTCCAGAGAGGACAGGGGGTGAGGACCGTGCTCCTCCCAGACTCTGCCCTGTTCTATCCCTCAGAGCAGCCATAGCCAGCTGGTTCCTGGCACATGCTGTTTTCCGGGGCGCAGTGTTAGGCCATTCCTGTGGGAGACAATTGCTCCCCACTCAGGAGGCTACCTTGCCGACTAGGGTGGGCTGTCTGTCTACAGGGGCTGGCCCTGGCCTTCTAGGGTGTGTCCTCTGACTTTGGGGACCAGCTCTGCCATCTTGCCTTGGGCCCCTCCAGTCAAGCCTCCAGTTCAGGGAGCTCATCAGGGTCATTGGGCCTCAGGTTATCTGAGGGCCTGATGTGTTTGTGATCACTTGGTTTGGGTGACAGGGGAGAGCATAAAGGGACAGTGAGGCCAAAGGCAGCAGCCTCCCTGTGACACTCCCAGTCTCATATGAGAGAGAGCTTTGCAAGAGGGGTCTGCTGGGGGCCATCTCGGGAGCCATCTGTTACCTCCAGTTGGCAGTGACTGATTCTGGCCAATGAGACAGAAAGACGCCCCCAGGGGAGGAGGGGGGGTCAGCTTCTGGGGAGAGTTTTCACTTCTGAGGGGACCCAGGCTGCTGCTATTGATCTGTGCAGCCCTCTTGCTCCCAGCCAGAGACTGAAGTGAATGTCAGAGGGGCGCAGCCTGCAGGGACAGCCTCCGTGTCCTGGTGGTGCAGAGAGGTGCTGAATCCACCAGCTAGTCTGTACCGCTATGACACACCCCCTTAGAGCCCTGGGCCTGGTTTCTGGTGGCTGGAGGTCAGTCATGATGCCCACACAGATGTTCCCTACAGCTGAGACTCCAGAGTTCTTCTGGGCCCCTGAGGCCCTAAATCCTATTTGTTTCTGGGTCCACCCTGGGGGCACTTGGCATACTGACTTCTGTGCCAGCAGGCAGAGATCTTCCTCTGTCTCTATTCCATCCATGGCAGGTTGTCATTTTCCTAAGGGACCTTCCCTAAAGCACAGAGAGAAAATAAAGTCAGATAAACCAGAAAAAGATAGATGTTCAGCAGCAGTGACGTTTTATAAGCACAGGTTCCTTCTCCCAGGGACGCTGCCACCAGGCCCAGGAGGCCTGGGGTCGGCACTTGCCATGGCCATGCATCTTGAGCTCCTGATTTCCAGCCAGGCTCTGGGGACCGGGAGTGCATGGCAGTCCTTGGCGGGCTGAGGCAGCTCTCGGAATGGCCCCTCTAGAGTCTGTGCGGTGCAACCAGCAGAGCCCATGCAAGCTTCCATTTCTCATTTGAGGGATGCACCTTGTTCTTGGCAGAATGGATGTGCGCCTGTGAAGCCCTCCCTGGGTCCAGATCCAAGTCTGTGCCACTCATGATCTTCCTGGGCAGTGGCTGAGACTTAAACTCCTGCAGCCTTAACATTTTGAAAGTATCTTGGCCACGTCCACCTCAGTAAGAGGTGGCCGGCCTTTGGGACTGTGCGCTGTTTCTACTGGTGGGTCTGCCAGGCCAGAAGAGCTAGCTCTTGGTAGAATGACATCTCCCCGTGCTAGATAACATTTTTGGTTTTTCAAGATTGTTGAATTTGGACTAAAGAGAGGAAAGAAATTTGTTTCTAAAGGGCATTTTCATATTTAATGCTTAATTGCAATTTTCCATGTTGTAAAATTGTCCTCAACTGTCCTCGTCTGTCCTTTCAGTATCCTTTGGCTAATTCTGCCATTAAAAATGACACTGTAGAAGAATACTTAATGATTTGCTATGATATATAGTTAAATGAAAAAAAGTTACAAAATGGAATGTACAGTATGATCCCATTTGGTACCAAAAATATGTATTCTATGCATAGGAAAGTCTGGGAGTGCATATATGCCCAAAATGTTAACACGAGTTATTTTGGGTTACTGGGATTATGGGTTATTTTTATTTTTTTTCTTTTTGCATATGTGTAGTTTCTAAATTTTCTGCAGTGAATATGTATAACTATTATAATAAGGAAGAATTAAAATCATAGGTTTTGCCAAATGCTGTTTGAACTCCCTGGGACCAGAGATGGCCTGGGCTGCCCGTCCTATGAGGCCATCTGTGCCCTTGGAGTGCCCTGGGGCCTCATGCTTCCTTCTCTTCCCTGGGTGGCCATCACTGTGTGTCCAGAGAGCTCTGTACTTGGCAAGGAAGACACGGTAGTGTATGTTAGTGTTGAAGTGGTGTGGGAGGGCACTTTTGGAAAATCTCTCTGCCAAGCCAGGGACAAAAGGTCAACTGGGAATCCAGAGGGGCCCTAGACAGGTTCTGGCCATGTTGGGAGCAGACAGATATATTTCCCTCTACCTTGGGAAGAGGTGTCGCTTCTCTGTGATGCTGACAGGGCCAGTGGGCATGGTGGGCTTGGTTAGGTGTGGTGGAAATGGCCAGGGCATGGGCTTGGGTGGCTTCCCAAGGAAGGTGTCTGCTCCCAGGTTGTCTGGCCCTGGCATGGTCCTAAAAGGGGAATGAAGGGTGGAGGCTGCACAGGAAAGCAGAAATAGCACTGCTACTTTCAAATCCCAGCTGTCCACCAGCCAGTGCTTAGCAACCTCTCTGAGCCCCAGCTTCCTTCCTTAGAGAGTGGGGGTGGTGCCTGCATCTCCGCGCCCTTGTGAAAATTAGCTGGAATGATGAGGAGTCAGGACATGAACTGTGGCTTGAAACCAGGAGGGCAAGGACCCATCAACTGTCCTCCCTCCGATGTCTAAGTAGTCTTGTTGGGGACCTCTCACCCCACTGGTGGAGACCCCTAGCAACTTTCCCCTGACTTTTGGGGCAGGGAAGATTCCTGGGCTCTTCCTGAGGAGATTTTCTCAACGCAGACCAGGATCATCCCATGTGGCTGTTCTGGGACTGTTTGCTCTCTGGGGAGGTCAGGTGAGCAGTAGCAGGAGGATTCTGGTCCTGTCCACCTCAGAGGAACTAAGCAGAGGTCCAAAGGAACCCTTCCCAGAACACACAGCCCAGGGCCGTTTATGTTCAGGTCTTTCCCGCTTGCTTTGTGCAGGCCTGAGCCTTTACAGCAGGAGTGGGGCACTTGTCACCCAATTCCAGTGTCTCCTGTAGTGGAGTAGCCCTGGGGTGCAGGCGAACAGCTGAGAACAGGGTGGGACTTAAGGGAGTGGCTGGACCCTGATTTTTGGAAACTCATCTGAGCTGGATTACAGGGAAGGCTGTTCTCTATTCTAGATGCCTAGGAAGCTTATGTTTTGGGGAGACTGGGAATATTTGCTGCCAAAGGGGGTTTATTTTTAGCCAAACATGAGCAAGGGAGGGGTTGCCTTGGGTGGCCTCCTGGACCAGTATGGGGACTGTGCCCTGAGCAGCCCCATTGCCTTCTTCCTTTTGGCAAAGAGAACCGTGGCTTATGAGGGCCAGGAGGTGAGGGCGCAGCCAGGCTGGGTTCCTCTGTCCCCCATGCACTGAGATGAATATCAACAACAGCCAGCCAGCACGCAGTTTAAATTTACAGAGTGGCTGTCCTTTGCCGGCTGCCTGTGATGCCGAGAGTGACGCTGACACTGGCCAGGTTGGAAGCTGTCACTGATTCCCAGCTCCACCTGCGCTTGTGCCTCCAGCCCTGGTGCCTGAGCCTGTCACAGCCAGCAGAGACCAGCAGGGGTGGGTGGGCACCTGGGCTGCAGATCCTCTGTGCCCCCCTGTTTGCAGGCTGCGTGGAGCCTGGGGGCTTGGAAACATGGAGTGTTTCTTTGCCTCGCCTCCTGGCTCAGGTCTGCTAGTTCTTTTCCTGTGGAGCAGGGGGTGCTTAGCTGCAATGGGTATGGATGCAGGCAGTGGCCAGGAGCCTCCGGCTAGGAGCACCTCTAGAAGACAGCCCCACTGCTCTCCCACCATGCTGCATGGCACTTACTACTTACAGATTTGCCCTTAGTAATAGCGCTGCAGGCCTCCCCAGGAGGCCCCGTCCTTTGGGCCCTGTGCATAGCCCACCAGGGGGTGCCACCTTCTTGTCACCTCTGGGCTGTGTCAAGGTTCGCCAGCTCTGTGGTGGGCATTGAGGGATAAGATGATCATCCTTCACTCTGGCCTCCTCATGACTCAATGGCTGGGCTGTGCCCTGTGCAGAATGTCACAGATGGGTTCTGGCAGAACTCGCAATGAACCAGGAAACTCAGTCAGCCTGGGAGGAGCAAGGGCTGGGCCTAGGCTGGAGAAGGTGCAGTCTGGCCCCCATGCATGGGCACAGGCTGGGCACAGCCATTGCGGAGGGGGCAGGAGTGCTCCATGTGTGCATTCACACGCCACTGAGTGGGAGAGCATGTATACCATCTGAGGTAGTCACCTTTCCCCCAAACACACAGAGCAGCCTCTGGCCTTTCCCTGCAGGCAGGGAGGGCTGTGGCCTCCAGACTATAGGAGCAGAGGGAGAGTGGCCGGAGCCAGGAAGGCATGCCTCTTGCAGACTCGAGGGACATGGACTCAGGAGTGACTGTACTTGGTCATGGGGCCACTTTCCCAGACCCCGGGAGCTTGGTGCTCGGCTTCCCTGGCTTATCCGGTAACCCAAGCATAGCCTAAGTTTTCTCCTTTGTCTTAAAAATGCTGTGCCCAGTTGGATTTTTATCTTTACTCTGGAATTTTCTGAGTTTGGATTTTTTGCATCCTGCATCATACTTAGAAGATTCTACCACTGCGAAGCACTCTCCCTTCTCTGAAAATAACTTTAAATTAGGGTATCAGTGTGGGGAACTCAGCTGGCCTGGCCTCCCCAAAGTGCTTCCTACTCCCCCTCCTCTCCCACTGCTTTCTTCCGGATATACAGAAAGAAAGTTGGCCATTTTCTGGCTCCTGCTCCACATGGGGGTTCAGAGCCACCTCATCCCTTCTGTCTGAGCTTTGCAAGGGTTCAAACCAGCACCTTGGCAGTGGCTTGGAGTCAGACTCTGCTGACTTTTTCTGTAAAGGATTGCATACCAAATATTGGCCTGGGTTGCAGCTCCTCAGCCCTGGGAGTGCCACACAGGATCCATGGATAGTGGGCACAGCACTGGCATGGCAGTAGGTGGGTTCTACCCCAGCCTATAGGGTGCCTGGGAAAGACTGTGCCATTGTTACTCACCTTTAGGTGACAAACTTTGAGGCGCCTCCTTCCTCTTCTTCCTTCTTCTATGTACAGCTTGCCCTTAGCTCCCTTCCTGGGCATGGCCCTGACACTAGGGTTGTCCCTTTGGACCCTAGATCCCTGCCCTCTTGTAGAAGTCCCCTCCTTCAAAGACTGCCACCCTCTGCTCTGGTCTTCAGCTAGGAGACCCCTGACCTCACACAAGCCCTGCTCGCCCTTCACAGCCTGGCCCTGTGTCCCCGGGACTGGCCAACTCCTGCCTGGTCACTAGGTCTGCTTTAGCTGCATCCGCTCTCTGTAGGCCTGACTCCTAGACCTAATGCCCTGTGAGCCCCACAGCTGGTTCTGGGATGTTTGAAAACTTCAGATTTGAAGCAGAGCCTCTTTCCCTACAATGCTTCTCTACTTCCTTCCAGGGACAGCGGCTCTGTGTTCTCAGCTGCAAGACCACCGGGGTGGCAGGAGGGCCCTTGGGATGCAGAGGGGACCACACCTCTGCTGGGCCCAGAGCAGATTTTTAACACAGAAACAAAATGAGCTCCACCTGCCTTGTGGTGTAGACTCCTGGGAAGCTGCATGAACGGTGTGTGGACTCTGGGTGTCCTGGCAAGGGCAGATGAGCTTCTGGTGGCAGAAGAGTCCTGGGATGTTACGGGGGTCTTGGGAGGGGCAGCAGGGCTCACGTGAAAGGCTACTGTCCTGCCTGCGTCTGCCTGCTGTCTACCTGCTATCTGGGAACCATGGTTTTACACTCTTGCCTTGTGGTGCCATCAACACTGATGACATCATGGGACCTGTGGTGGAAGGGGCCCCTTGCAGACTGGGCAGAGGCTAGGCCCAGGGCACCAGCTGGGCCGGCCTTGCACGCCCTCTTAGATCCTGGCACCGACTCTTTCTTCTCCTCCCTAGCTTCTGGCGGTTCCCAGCATCCTTAGCATTTTGCAGCCATAGAGCATCACTTTGGCCTGGTCTCCTTTGTCACACAGCCTTTGTCCTGCATGACTCTCCACACTTACTCTCCTTGTAAGGGCGCAGGTACAGAGGGTGAGGGCCCCTCAACTCCCATCTTTTCATTATATTTCCGAATAAGGTCACAGTCAGAGGCGCCAGAGGATAGGACTGCAACACATCCTTTTAGGGGACCAACTTCAATCCACAAGGAAGCACTGCCCAGACAGCAAGAGGGCAGGATTGAGGCTGGAGAGGGCCAGGCCTCGTGCCTGTGCCGACCTGGTGGGAGCAGCGCCCTCCCTCTCCCGGGGAGCCCCTCCCACTCAGCCCCTTTAATGAGGCACTGCCTGGCGCAGACTCTCCCAAGAGGCGGTCACAGCACACTCTTCTATTATTGTGGCTGCCAGTGCTCCAGGACCAACTGGATTTACAAAAATAAAGTCATATCATCTGCTGCATGTACCGCATCCCCTAAAACAGGTTATTAAGGGGAAGTGGGGAATATCGGAAGCAGATGGAGGAGTCCTTGATTTGCATAAGGTGCCATTTCCACGGCTCAGCAGCCTCCGTGGAGGGAGTGATGTATAGAATACACATACGTAAGCCTGTGGTTGGGAAACAGAGGCACGCTGATCAGCCACTAAAATAGACACGAGAGAGACTGGGCGGGTGGGGGGAGTTGGCTGGGAACAGGTACAAAGCTCAGCTGGCGCAGCTGTGGAGCCGAGCTCCCTGGGGTTCTTTTTTAGTGTTGGGATTTCAGTGCTCGAGGCATCCTGTGTGCGTGAGGGCAAGAGGGGCGTTTCTGAAAGACCTGGCTTTTCTTCTTTCTCTCAGAAGGGCAACTGCAAAAGGAAGGGAAAGAATAGTTGCCGGCCAGTGGCCCCGATGCCCGCCTGAGCCCTCTGCTGCGCCCCTGCAGACGTCTGGGCTACCCTGTGGAGGAGCTAGGTGCCTCCTTCGAGTGGGCAGCAGGCTGAGGGAGGGTAGTGAGGATGGGTGTCCAGCCAGCAGGGGATGGGGTCCTTCTGTGTCTTGACACCTTACACTGGCTGCGGCACTGGCAGCACAGCCGGAAGGGGCTGGTCTAGTGTCGGCACAGGGCAGGTGGATGGAAGTCTGTATGAGGCCCCCTGCAGAAAGTGTAACACGCGTGGTACCTCTGTGCTGAGACCCTGCAGGTGTTGCACACCAGCCATGCCACGCTGAGTTCTGTGTCCATTCTGCATTTGGAGCTGGACTTGGTTTAATGCCGATGACAGTGCCCTTTCCTCTCCTAGGTTTTCCTGTTAGCAGCTCGGTCAAGTGTGGGTCTTCCTATTTTATAGCCACACGGGGCATTCGGGCCACTGTCCTGCTGTCGCACCTTGTCACTTTCTGTCAAGGGGACAGATAGAGCCCTGTGGCAGCTCCCTAGGACTTAATATCATGGGGATGGTGATCGGTCGTATGTCTGACAGCTCTGGGATCTGCTGTCTTTTAGAAAGGAAGTTGCCTGGCTCAATGCCACAGTCCAGTTCTACAGACGAGGCTGCCGTCGTCTCAGGCCACCTGGGTGCTGTGCTCTGAGTGGCTCCTAGGCAGGGCTCTAGTGCGGCTCTGGCTGCCAGAGTCCTCGTCCCTTTCTGGTGTCTGGTTGTTGCTAGGGACAGGCTGCACAGCTGGGCCTCACTCTCAAGGTCCATTGCCCCATGTGCAGCTGTGTGACTGTTGGGCCTCCCTGGTGGCCTGGGAAGGGACCCGTTCACTGTCACCTGCGGCAGGGTAGCTGAGTTCTGGATGTGTGAACCTTCTTTCCTGGCTTCCAGTCCCTGGGCTGTGGTTGGAGGATACAAAGGCCTCTGGAAGCCACAAGATGGTGAAATCCACCGGGAAGCAGCCAGGACCCAGTCCTTGCTGGAGGTTACCTTGGAGGACATGTGAGGTGCCAGGGGCTTGTCTCAGTAGCCAGCTTATCCTGTGGACATTTGTCCTGTTGGCTTGTCCCTTCCCTTGTCTTTCCTAACCAGACTGTAGATCAAAGAGGTCCATTCTAGGCAGGGGACATCCCTTGCATTTTGCTGGTTATCTCAAGAGATTGGGTCAAATTTTCAAGTAGAAATGAGTTTTCATCTCTTTTGAATTTAAATTTGCACATAATGTTTATCAACAACTAAAATAAGCAAGGAGATTTCCCAAACAGAAACCAGAGCATGGGAAAATAGACAGAGACTTTGAGTATTGTGAATACTCCCGAGGATGCCAGCGAGGTTCTTCTGTGCCTGAGTGCCACCGAGTGCAGAATGACCTCGGTTTCACAAATGTGGTCACAAGAAACTTCAGGGGCTCAATGATAGTGGTTAAGGGAGAGGATGGCGCCGAGTCCAGCTGATGTCACAGGGACACTGTTCCTCCCTAGAGACTGGGAACAGGGGCAGCAGTCTCCTTTCATTTTGTGAAACTCAGACGGGGCTCAGGGGCTGAGTCATGGTGGCACGAGGGCGCCTGCTGGCTGGCTTCGTTTTAGCAGACTGGCAACTCTCAGCCCTGTGTAGCTGTGTCACCTAGGCTTACACTAGTGCTGTCCCCAGGGTGATCTCAGCCCCCGGAGATGATGGACTGTGTCTGCAGAGATTTGCTTGTCACAGCAGGGGCTGGGGTGCCCCTTCAGTGCAGAGGACCCCACACCTGCGTGCTCCAGCTCCATACTTCACCAGCACAGAGATTTGGGGAGCTGATTTATAGGGGTACCCTACAGGCTGGGTGGGTTCTTTCCACAGCCTGATGGTGATGGAATTCAAGAACTCCTGGAAGTGCAGACAGCATCAGCTCTGGCCCAGGAGAGGGCAGGCAGGACGGCATTACTGGGGGCTCCTTCTACGCGAGCGACTGCCCCCAGTGCACCTCCCTGTGCCTGAAGACCCTGGCTCTGCCTGGAGCTCTGCTTCCCCTAGCCCCACAGCCTGCGCATGGCAAGGGAGGGGAGAAGCAGAATCCACGGCCTGGGCAGGGTTGTTGCTGCCCATCTCGAGGAAGTCACCTGGCAGTGAAATCCTGGGCCGGCCCAATGTCAGCCCCAAAGGCTGTGCTGTCTTGCTTTTTCCTCTTGGAACTATGAAAGCTTGCTGGACGGGAGGGCTTTCTGCCCCTGTCAGAGACGCTTGGAGTGTTGGCCTGTGTGGACGCCCAGGAGAGTGTGTGTACAGAACAGGAGAGTGCTTGGGACCTGCAGGTGGCCCGCTGGAGACAAGCCTGCCCCTGCAGTATGCCCACAGTGCATGTCCCTCAGAGTCTTTCCCAATGGCAGTGGGATCTGCACCCTATGGAATCCTGGGATCCCTTCTCTGGGGGAAGCCCAGAGGGCTCCTGATAGCGGGAAGTGGCCTGGACAGCACCTTAGGGCTCCATTAACCCAACAGCTGGTTTTAATGAGAGGTAAACTGAGGCCCAATCTGAGGACACAGGACCTGAGACCCCCCCAGCTGTGCCTCGCAGTGCGTGTCAGCAGCACCAAGGCCCCAAAAGGACGGCGAGGCTGAGAGACTGCCTAGGTTGCGTTGGGTGCTGGGCCTTTGCAGACAGTTGGCTTCCCAGTGAGGGGAGCGTGGCACGCTGGCTGTGGGGTCAGGCGTCACTCGTTCTGCCCCTCATGAGGCCGTGTCCACCTGGAGGTTTAGCTCATCTCTCCCAGGACAGTGACAATCTCAAGGGCAGATGGCTCCCCGACCCCTTATCACATGCAGGCACTTGACTGTTCCCCCAGGCTAGTTGGGCTTGGAGGCTTTGAGTGATTCCTTGGTCATGCCTCTTTGATCTGCTCATGGGGACTCCATTTTCACAAGGAACATGAAGAGTACCCTGGACTCTCTCCACATCCTGGGGATGTCTCTGGGGGTACAGGCTGGTCCTCCTTGTACCAGCTCACTCTGTCATTGTAACATGGGGAGCTTAGAGGGTTTGGGGGAACCAAGGGCTGTGTGTAGGTACTCAGCTTCATAACTGGAAACATCAAACTTACATTTTAAAGACTAGGATATATACTGGGGAGATAGCTTGGCGGTCTAGGTGCCCGTCTGGCAAGCACAAGGATCCAGGTTCAATCCCTGGTGATGAAACTGGGCATGGTGGTGCATACCTGTAATCCCAACACTGGGGAGGATGAGACAGGAGGATCACTACAAGTATAAGCCTTGTAGGGAGACCTTGTACCAAATAAATAAATAATAAGACTAGGGTAAGATATACACAACATCACATTTACCATCCTATTTTTCAGTAGCTTGAAGCACATTGAGGGTCCCTGTCCAGGACTCTTCCACCTCCCCAAAATGAAACTCAGAACTCAGGAAACACCATCCCCTGCCCCTAGCCCTGGAGCCCCGCTCTGCTTCCCACCTCTGTGAATTTGAGAATCCTGAGCACCTTCTGCTGGTGGGGTGACGCTGTCCCTGCCGTTGGCTGGCTAGCTGCACTTAGTAGGGTCAGGCTTCCCACCCCTTTCAAGGCCATGTAATATTCCACTCTAGGATGAACCTCATTTTATCTGTTGATCAACAGCGGTTTGCTCCCCCATTTGGTTTTGAGTGATACTGCTGTAAACATGGGTGTGTGAATAACTGCTTGAGTGCCTTTTATCGTTTTCTTCTTGTTTGGGAAATGAAAGCAGGTTTTGCACATGCTAAGCAAGCGCTCTGCTGCTGAGTCACAGCCTCATCCTATTTCTAGTTTTTGAGGTAACTTTTTCTAAGCTGCCCAGGTTGGGTTTGAACTTACAGCTCTCTTGACTCAGCCTGCCAGGGTGCTGGGATTACAAGTGTGTGCTACCCTAACCGGTTCTGTTTTCAGTTTTTAAGACATATACACAGCAGAAGAGTTGCCAGAGAAAGTGTATTTATTTATTTATTTATTATTTATTTGTTTATTTATTTGGTGCCAGGGCTTGAACCCAGGATCTTGTACAAGCAGAGTACCCACTGTCTCTCCGAGCTACAGGCCAGCACTAAGCTTCTTGGTATCGCTTGCTTCTGGTGTGAAATTGGTTAATGCCTCGTCTGGGGGAGGCACAGAGTAGACCCAGCACCTGCCCACCGCCAAGCCCTGGGAGGTGCCTGCCCTGACCCGGGTCATTCCTAGCTACCTTCTCCTCCTGCATACGCAGCAGTCAAACCCTGCTGCGAGGTGGTAGGCAGCACCCTTGGCTGATGGCTGTGGCCCCACAGGACCAACCTGTGACATTCCTGTCAGCAAAAACTTGTTAGATAGCACTGTAAAAGGTTATAAACTCCATAGGATTTTGAATGACCCAAATGACCCCAATAAGCTTTGCTAATTTATATTAGCAAAAAATGTCCATTAGGAATATAAAAATACAGAGTCCTAGTAGGGCTGTGTAAAAACACTACTGGTGCAAAGGGCTCTTTCTGTCGTGGGTTCTGCCAGCCCGTGATGAATTACGGAGCAGATAATGCCCATTGATCCTGCAATCTTGCTTCAGGAAATACAGGGCCAAGACCTGCTCGGACACAAGCAGACTTGCTTGTGTAAGGATGCTTAGGATGCCCTGATGGTGGGCCAAGAGGGGTCCCCTGGACTCGCTAGACTGGAGGACTGTGCAACACTGTCATCGAGAATGACATATGTCCTGTTTATGTGGTTCACAGAGTAATCTCTAGAAATCATACCAAGTTAAACAGCACATAATATAAAACCACTTTTGGTCCTTGGGAAAAAAAGGCCAGGATGGAAAGGCTAGGGGCACTTGGGGTCTAAGCAGGCCCCCCTTCCAGGATCTGGTGAGTTGGGATGCAACACAAGCACAGAGTTCCAGTCACGCTCTGCAGAGACTGCAGTCCAGTGGAGGCCAGATCAGGCAGGTCAGCAGCTACCATCCAAAGCAAGTGCCCAGTGCTCTGCAGGGGTGGGCAGCGGGAGGCTGCCCGGTGGGACGACGCAGAGGAGCCGGGAGGCAGGCGGCGTGCACAGAGAGGCTTGTGAGTGGGACATGCAAAGGCAAGAGGGAGGCTGTTGCCACTGAAGCCTGGGGCGGGTGAGTGGCACGGGGCAGGGGACAGAGGCAGCCGCTACCAACAGCACCCATGGGCACCTGCTCCTCTTGCCTCTTGTGTTAATGTGCTTAACTGTCTTTTCTAAGAAATGTTTTTGGTAAGGGCTTTAATGAAACAGAATTTGCATACACCTGTATAATTCACCCATTTAAAGTACACGATTCAACCATTTTTAGTGCCTTCCTGGAGTTGTACAACCCTCATCCAAGGTGAAATTTAGAACCTCTCATAACCCCAGGGTCCCAGAAAGAACCCTGAACTTTTGCCCTCACTTCCCAAGCCCCCATATTCCGGGGCCCACAGCCTCTGATGGACCTCCTATCTCTTGGGCCCTACAATGAGAGGGCCTTTTTTATTTATAGTTTATTTTTTAATTGCCACTGACATCTGATTTGTCACTCAATATTTTTAGGAGGAAAATAATATTTGAGTCATCTCCAGCCAGGGAAGGAAATCCTACTCCTGTAAGACAAAAAAATACGGGGAGGGGGAGCCCTGGAGCGCTGTGTGTCAGAACAAAGGTCAGTGGTGACATCTGAGACTCAGAGGGGACAGGACTAGGTCCCTCTCAGGCCCCATGTCCTTTCTGCCAGTGTCTATAGGGGAGGTGAGACTGTGGAATCACAAGCAGAGAGGGGCCTTCGGTTCCTTCCACGGGGAGCCACTGTCCCCTCACCCCCTCTCTCCTTTCCTGGTTCCCGAGCTTCCTCGGCCAGCCCTCTGTCCAGGGTGCAGAGTCAGGGTAGCATCCAGGTGGGGTGGCGGGTGGCTCTGCAGAGCCCTGTCCCCTGCAGCACACTGCTAGCACCTTCACCCCCTCTCTGTGTGCTTGGCCCCATCACCCCACGCACTAGGACAGAACCAGTGCTTGGGTTGGGACAGCCACTCTCCGTGAACACCTCCCCTGTGTCCATTTTCTTCCCCTGACCGAGAAGAGAGATGATAGTGTGGCCTTTTCAGTTGTGTGACCTTTGCCACGGGGGGGGGGGGGGAGATTACGTCTTGCACGCACTTGTGCCCTTCATGGGCCCAGGATTTCAGGTAGTTTCCACACACCTGCTGCAGGCAGTGAGCGTGTGTGGTGCTGCCTTGTGGCGTCGTCTAAGCAGAAAGTCCTGGGTGCTCAGCCACCCAGAGCGGTGCTGCCCAGCTCACCATGCCCCTGCAGGAGGACATCTGGCAGGGAAGAGCCTTGGGCCAGGCTCTGAGGAGGCGGTGCGGGGCAAGGCCTGGTCCTCCTGCCTCAGGCTCTAACGTGGCACACTCTCCCAACCTCCTTCAGTTGCCCAGACTACTCCTGACTCTTTCCCTGCCTGCGGACGGGGTGTTGGTTAGCCTTGCTGCTCTCGGGACCTTGGGCTGACTCTATGGACTGGAAGCCTGAGCTAACTTGCCTACCAGCTCTTGGGAATTGCTTTGCCTCCTCTTGGGACAGTTGCTCCCTCCCTGATGTCACCTGAGCTGGGTTCCTGCTCCGTCAGGAGTGTCAAAGGGGCAGCCTCCCAGTCCAAAGCTCTGAGGGTGCACATGCATGAGTGTGTGTGCGCCTGTGTGCCTCTACACGCTACAGATGTTACCATGGGTTGGGGAACAGCAGGATGGAAGGATAAGCTCTGCATTATGACCCGGCCCCTCTGCACCTCTGGCTGGTGGCTTGGTAGGGCGGTGTGGGTGCATGTGCCTCTACGTGGGAACAGAGCGAGCCCGGAGAGTCCGCTGCTCCTTCGTCTGCCCCAGGACTTCAGCCCACGCACTCTACCTGCTGCGGCCCCAGGCTGCTCGCTGTTCAGCCCAGCACAATGTCCCTTCCCGTTCCTGTTGCTGTCCCCAGACACAGAAGGGCTTCGCAGCTGCGCGGTTCCTTGCCATCCCTCGCTGAAGGGCCACACCCTTCACTAGCCTTGGTGTCACCTGCTCAGTCTGTTGCCTCAATACCTGGTCACCTGCTGCTATGCTGCCATGGAGCCCCTTTCTTCAGGGAGGGGCAGGGATGATGCTGAGAGGGGCCAGCGCTGTCCCCAGGAAGGCACAGAGGTTCCTGCGTCTCACAGTGTTGCTGTGCCTCAGTTTCCTGCACTTGGAGCCGATGACTTCTAAGATGTACTTAGAGTATTAAGATGTACTTCTAAGATTGTTGCTGTTTGGGGGTCCCCAAAATGGCCCCTAGGCCTGATGACCTGCTAGAAGGACACACAGAACCAGTTTCTCACTGTGAAGCAGCCAGATGCCTTCCCTAGGCCAGCAGAGATGAGCGTGGAGCTTCCAGTGGAGTTGCGTGGGTGGCGCTGTCTGTTCTAGAAACCAGGGACAAGGCCACGTGCCTTCTCTTGCTCTGCCCTGGCTGTCTCTCTTGCTTAGCTTTCCCTTCCGGCTGTGTGTCCCCTGGCACCTGTACAGCGCATGTGCCCTGGGGGAGCAGGGGGTGTGTGGACTCCCGGGGACAGTCCCATCTGCTGAGAGGGCTGTCTACCCTTCAGGGGGTAGCGGAATAGAAACTGCTTTTGTTCCTATTTTTATGTTTAAGTTCAAAGCTCAGCTTCCAGCTCCTGGGCTCCTCAGTCCATCTCCAGAACATCTGTTTGAGGGACTTGGTGGCCCCAGGCTTTGGGGGGACTCCAGAACCCTGGGGTCCTCCTGGTGTTCTCTGGGCAGTGTCCTGAATGCCTGCTCGCCACAGGGGGGCCCTTCTCTCCTGCTGCTGCCGCCACTGCTGCTGTTCTTGGGCAGCCGGGTCCTCCCATGCTCCCAGGAAATGTTCCATTTCTGCTGTCTCCTCCCTCCACACGATGGGAAAACAATCTTCCAAATTGTTTCTCTTGAAAGCAGGAATCTGGGAACATGCCTCACTGGGCTTGGAGCCAACCTTGCAGCTCCTCTGTGCTTTCTAGTCCTGAGCGCTTTCCTGTTTATTTTCTCATTTCATCCTTGAGGGTGTTTCCACAAGGGAAGAGGTGCCTTCACCCCACTTTATAGCCGGGGAAGCTGAGGCCCAGCTGTTCTCATGGGTCATCCTCCCACAGTGGGACGAAGTGGGGTACAAGCTGCTCCACGCACCATAGGCTTTAGTGGTTCCTTCTACCACCATCCCACTGGCGACCACAGGGACTTGGGGTCAGCCCCTTGGTGCTGGCCTGGCCTTGTCCCCCCAGCGTCACCTCTACATTTTCTAGCTGCTGTAATAGATGGTGTACAGGCAGCCGTGTGCTTTAACGCGTGATAGATCACTTTCATTGCCTTGCCTCGTGATTAATTTCCCATAATAGCCCTCTCTAACACCAAGGCGAAAAGAGGAGAGCGAGGGAAAAAAAAAACCTACATTATCCACTTTGTGCTCAGAGTATAAATGAATTAGATTTAATTTCTGTTTAATTGTTTCCATAGCTCAGCCTCTGCAGACTTCACAGGATAATTTATTTTGCAGTCCTGGGGAAAGAGGGAGGGCGGGGGAGGAGAAACCGAGGCTGCGGCCAGTGGTCCGCCGGTGGGTCCTGTCTAATTACACCTGATGGGCTTATCTCGTGTCATTATGGAGTCTCGCCGGCTGCTGGGCTGCACTCCGAGGATCAATGGTGGGGCAGACCTCAGTCGCTGCTGCTGACAGCTCCGGAAGCCGCTGCTGCCACTGCCGGGAGGGAGGCAGGTGCGGGGGTGTCTCAGAGGGAGAGGCGTGGTCCCTACGTTGGTGTTGGTGCTGCCCTCCCCCACCAACTCGCATCTGCTTGTCAGTGACCAGCGGTTCTCTGGTTCTCTCTCCCTTCCCTCTAGGAAGGCTACGGTTGGCTGGGGAGCTTTGCCACACCCCGGAGGGACTAGAGCCGCGTTCCCACAGTCCCTGCTGCTGAGTGTAGGCTACAGGACAGTGTATGGGGCACGGCGTGGCACAGCTCTGCCCCTCCGGAGTTCAGTCACAGGCTGTCCCTTCCCGCCTGCCTGCCTCTTTCCCTTTCTCTCTGTTTCACGCTTGCTTGTTTGTTTGCTTGCCTTCCCTCCTTCCCTCCTTTTCTCCCCCTCCCCTTGTCCTCCCTTTTCTCTCTTCTTTTTCTTTTTTTTTTTTTTTTAATTGTGATAAAATACAACTGATGTGAAATTCGCCTCCAGGATCATTTTTCAATGCACAGTTCTGCAGCACCAAGCACATGTGAGTGTCGGCCGGGCAGCGCTGCCCATCTCCCAGGCCTTTTCTGCTACCCAATTAAATACCAGGCTCTGCCCCATTCACCCAGGCCATGGACACTGGTTCAGCTTTAGTCTCTGGGCGTATGGCTGTTCTGGGACCCTGTGCAGGGGGAGTCATAGTCCCTGTGACCATTGGTGTTTGGCTCCCTTCACCCAATGTAATCATTTCTAGGTTCACCTGTGTCAAAGCAGGGCAAGGACATCACTCCTGCTGTGACCGCATGGTGTCCTGTGGAACAGCTTCTGCTCAGGTGGCTCACGGTAGCCTGCTGAGCATCCTCCGGCCCTTCTGGTGTGATTGCAGCGCCCGTCTGGGGCACCCGAGGCCTTTGGTCTTGGCCGGCTGCTGCAGCTTCTCGTCTGAGCTGCCTGGCACTGATGTTGGGAGTGCTGCAGGGAGCAGGGTTCTGGCCTCCCTGCTGATGACCTCCAACCGCAGTGCTGGAGCAGAGCTCTGGTTTTTTCTGGTGCCGTGAGGCAGGCCACTGTGGCCCGAGCGTGGCCACACTTCTAAGGCAGCGGCAGGAACCCTTCGTCCAGGGCCTGGCCTTGTGCCTCAGTCCCCAGTAGCAGAACCCACCTGGTGGGCAGATAGGTGGAAGAAAGGATGCTCAAGCAGGGCAGGGCTACCTGGTGGGCATCACATGAGGCTCAGCCCACCTAATGCCTCCCAACTCAGTGCCTGTCCCTTCTCACTTTCTATCTTCAGCCCTGCGGGGATTAGGTATATTCTAGGCCCTGGAAACACTTCCTGTTCTTCATTTGCTGTGTTGAGAGTCTGTCACGCCCAGAAGGCTGGTGGATAGGGCAGCAGCTGGCACTCCTGGCTGGCACCTGCTCTCCTTATCTGTTGTCTTGGGGAAATGTTCTTGACTGTGTGTGCACAGAACCTTGGGCTCAAGATTGGTCAAGTGGAGGTGAACTTGACTCTGTCCTGGAGGTGAGCACCTCAATTAAAACACGTCTCTGGAAGGAGGAAGATAAAGTGTGCGTCTCACGGGAGCTTAGCCAGTCCTTGCAGCGGTGATCAAAGGCTATGGTGTGACAGGCAGCATGCTGGGCCCTGTGCATGGTGCAAGGTTGGCTTCTCTTTCTGCAGTGGCCACAGCCTCTACCAGGAGCCACAAACTCCACCCATGGGGCAGGGAAGCCTGGAAGAGGGGCAGATGTGTCCATGAGGGAGGCTGGCAATTGGCAATGATGAAGGGGTGGCGCTGAATTGAGACTGAGGAATAAATGAGATTTCTGGTGGAGAAGGGTAAGGAGAACATTCTAGACTAGAGAGAGAGACATTTAGAAATAAGAATGCTCAGAGCAGATAGCACTGGTTATGTGTTCACTATGTGCCTAGAGCTTTTCCCTGCACGCAGCTTCCTGATGACCTTTGAGGACAGCTGCAAGGGTTAGAGCAGGACCAGTCTGACACAGGAGGTGGCAGGGATCTGAGGGAATAAGCAGCTGGGGTGAGGTTAGAGGCTTTTGGGATTTCTTGGGGAAGAGCCTGTCTCTCTTGGCCATGGACAATACACTGAGTCCTGAGATTCAGTGGGTCTGTGGGAGCCATGAAGGCTACAGCGGGCACTGTCAGGGATAGATCTGTGCTTCACACAGTGCTTTGCTCCAGTGTGGCTTCCTTGAAAATGACCACCTGTCCAGTCTGCTGAGTTCTACCTCTGCCAGAGTAGTCCAGGGGGGCTCAAGCTACCAGGTTCTCCTAGGTAGAGGGACCCAGCCCAGGGCTTATCATGGGCAGCCGGATGTGGGTGCAGGGCCTCAGGTATCCTGAGGTCTATTAGAATCCAGAGAAACTCTCCACCACTAACAGTGACATATGACGTCAACTTGGTTGGTAGTGGGGTCCTGCTTGGTTTTTCCTACAAGCTCCCTGTTCTCCACTTCTCCAGCAAGTCCCCAGAGAGCAGCACTTCATAAGCTGCATTGGTTTTGCACAATTCTACTGTACGTACAATGCACAAGCAGCCTGCACAAACATGAGGGCATCTTTGTGCCTCCCAAGCCAAAGTGTTAGGGAAACAGAGAAGCTGCAATGTGCAATTCACCATCCAGCACTGGGGATGCTTGTGGTGGCCAGCAGCTTGCAGAACCGTGGACTCAGTGGCTGTGGCCTTTTTGAATGGTGGCCTATGGTCCCAGGGCCTGTGAGGCACAGGCTACAACCCGGCAGAGAACATCATGGGCATCCCTGCTATCCAGGAGCAGCTGAGGTTTGTGGCAATGGCAGCTCATGAGGTACCACCCTGGCTACCTGGAGCACGCATAGCTGTTAGAGTTTCGATCTAAAATATCTCCCACAAGTCTCCTATTCAGAGGTGCGGCCTGATTATGGGAGTGGGTCGCTGGGGTGTCACCTGGAAAGTGTGCTCATGTCCCTGGCCCCTCCCCTCTTCCTCTGCCTCCTGGTTGCCTCCAGGTGAGCAGCTCTGCTTCACTGAGCCTTGCAGGCTGACAACCATGGAGTGAAACCACTGAAGGCAGGAGCCCAAATAAACCTCTCCTCCACGCTGTGGGTAGCAGGTGTTTGGACTAGAGAGGGGCAAGCAATGGTACAGTGGCCACAAAATGTGGCCACCTCTGTGAAGTGGTTCCTCTAGAGCCCTCCAGTGGATCATGAGAGGACTCAGCAGGGCAGTCCTTCAGGGCATGGCCGGCAGTGAGCGCTGGCAGGTGTGACTGCTGAGAGCATGCCCCTGCGTGTGTGTGGAGTCCCAGGCCTCCCCATGGCAAAGCTGGATGCAGCCCACTGCGGAAGTCTCATGGTGCTGGGAAGGCTGAAGTGGAGCGGAGGACGCAGGGCCTTGGCAATGCGAGCAGATTCCTGGGTGTGGTGGCTATGTTCTTTTTGCTGTGGCTTCCTCTGTCCTCAGATTAGAGGTGGGCAGCCCTTCCAGGAAGGTCTGGGTACAAATGTGCCCACCTCACCAATCAAGATGGTGGAGGGCCTTCCCGTTTAGCCCTTCAGTAAAGGAAAATACCTGAGAGGACACTGATTGGTTTGGCTGAGGTCACATGACCATGCTTGGACCAATGACAGTGCTATGAGGACTGGTAGGGCGGAGTCACAGGCTCCCTCCCCCCACAACCAATCAAGCTGTTAGATGACTGGCAGGGCTGGCCACCTGCCATGGCAGGCAGATGATGGGATCAGTTATAGCAAATGAACCTCAGGAGTTGGCAGCAGCCTGAGGTTATAGCTCAGAAAACACATCCAGGAGGTGCCTCTGGGTGTGCATAGGGATGCTATGTTGCACCCTAGTACCTACAGTGCCAGGCCTAGTCCACATAGTCAGGGGGCACAGAGCTGGGATTTGAACCTATGTAGCCTGCAAGAGGCTCCTTGGCTCCTTTCTGTGGCATCGCACCAAGCAAGGCCCCCACTGGAAGTACAGGGCGCATGGGAGGACCGGGGCATGCGTAGCCACAGCGGTTGTGCCTGGAGGGATCCCCTATCTAAGCATATGGCACGTGTTACCTGGCAGGTAGATCCTCACCTGAGTCACCGTGCCTCCTTTGTCACACCCTTCCAGCCCCCACCCCACAGAGACAGAGCCGATGCCTCACCATACAGCATCCTGGACCCAGTCCTTGTGCATTTATTGTGTGGTCATAGTTCAGGAGGGCCAGGATCCTGGTGGGCAGAGCTACTGTCCCTAAATCATCTTCGTGTCTCCAGCCCTGGCACATATTAGGGACTGAATAAAGGTCCATGAATACCTAAATGGGTACCAGCTCACACAGATGACCCCACCCTGGGGTCCCATGTAAGGGCCTCTCAGACCCTCCTACACTTGCAAACATCGCCCTTTGCCCTAGAAGTCCTCCTGCCTTCTCCATCTTCAGGGGATGCAGCCCACCTGGAGACCCCTGCACTCCCTCTGCCAGCTGGGCAGGTGTTCAGCTTGACCTCAGTGCCCTGGTGTGAGAATGACAGCACTGGCAGGAGCTTCTGCCTGTTAGCACAGCCCTGAGAGTTGGGGGCTGGAAAGGGCACAGATCTTGCACCTACAGATGACAGGGCTCCCCGGATGCACTTGGCCGCGGGGATTTGGCCATCCTCCACCTCTCCTCTTGGGAGGCAGCTGTCTGGGATTCAGTCTGGCCCAGGGGTAAGTAGAGCGAGGGTCATGGTGGCTCTACCTGGGGCTTCCAGGTGCTCGCCTCAAGCTGGTCATCTGCTCCTGGGCTGCAAGGTGAATGCCCAGAGGAAGAAGTTTGGTGACGGGTGCCAGGAAAATGTCCTCCTTCCTTGTTGCCTCCATTAATCACTGGCTGGTTGGGGCGCCAGGCCCTATTTAGGATGCGCCAGTGGTTTGAGGTGAGCGGAGGCATCCCCAGGCTCGCTGTTAATCTGTTCCCTCTGAGACAGGCTACCTCGGGCCTGTTAATCACTCGCTGTAATTACAGCCTCGGCTCTACACCGGGAATGTTAATGGATGCCTTGGAAGGAGGGGCTGCATGCTTACTTACAGTGTCCCCTGCCCCACTGTCCCCACACACCAAGGTTACGGGAATCGGTGGGGCTGGCTGAGTATAGGAATAAGAGTGTTGCCTGAGGGTGTGATGTCCTACAGAGGGTGGAGGGACAAACGGAGCTGGTCCCTGAGGCCTCTGAGCTCTCCTGGTCCTACACTGCCTCATCCAACCCATCAGGGTGAAGAAAGCAAAGCATTGGGGTGGGGCCGTGAGGTCACCCCGAGCACTGCACTCTCAGAATCTGCATGCAGCCTTGGACTTCATGGGCTGTGTCCTCTGGGGCCTTTATGGGGCCCTCCTCTTCCTACTTGGGCCTGTGACAAGGGCCACCCACACTGGAGCACAGGCCCTGGGTTCCAGCCTTCCCAGCCATGGTGATGCTGTCTTTTTGCTTCAGAGCCAGGCCCCTTACCCTGAATGCCCTGCAGCTACATGGGCCCCTTACCCAGAATGCCCTGCAGCTCCATGGGTGTGATGGTTGATCCAGCTCTGTCCTGCTGTTCAGTTCCTCTGAGGAGGCTTGAAATATACCAGTGCCCGCCCTGTCCCAATGCCACTCTGTTGGTTTGGGGCTGGGTGTGGGGGATGACAAATCTCCCCAGGTGTCTGCCATGTGTGCCAGGGTGAGCATGCTGATTTCAACCCAGAAGATGGGATCTGAGGTTGCTGTGAAAGCTTCAGGTCTGTGATGTCTGTAGGGCCTGGTGGCTCGGGAAGGGCCGTAGCAGGTGGCAGGGCATGTGGGATGGGCTCCCAGGTCACCATCTGGGCTGGCTGGTGAGGACAGGGCATGGAAGCTGGATAGCATCACTGGTCTCCACCCCAGACAGTCATTAAAACCCCAGTCAGCTGCAGCAGAGCGGAGCAGGCTGCAGAGGCCTGCGGGAGCCAGGGGTAGTGGAGAGTGCTGAGTGCTGTGGAGAATCACAAGTGACAAGAAGGGCGGGCAGGACAGAAGAGGAAGGCAAGCAGAGAGGGGCGCACCTCAGGCTATTGACTGTGGGCAAACCTCCAGCGCGGAGTGTGGTGGCACCAGCACATGTCTGCATCTCTTGTCCCACGCCTAAAAGACCATTGTCCTCCAGGGAGCCCTTCACCAGTGACTTACACTCATCACCAACCTGGGGACAGCTCAGGGGCCTTCTGTCCTACAAGAAACCCATGGGTGAGGGTGGGTCACCCGCAGGCTCTCTATAAGGAACTCGGAGCTCCTGCACAGGCCAGTCAGTGGCATGCCTCTGCCAGGCTCCTGGTGCTGAAACCCACAGTGGCATAGCCTGGTGGCCTCAGCCTGGGCATTGCCTCCTTCCTAGAATGGCTGTCCTGTTTTCTCCATCCGATTCCATTCCACCCTGCTTGCTGGCTTGGCAGAGCTCTGAAGCCTATTGATGTTTCCTATGTGACCAGGCAACTTGAAAACTCTTCTAGTGCAAGAACTGTGGGGAATACCTGCATGGGGGGCTGAGGCTGGGTCCAGCCGGTGATGAGGAAGACACATGGAAGCTGGTTGCAGAGGATTCTGGTGGACAAATGGGGTCTGAGGCTTTCACCACAGCGCTGTCACGGTGCGACTGCAGGCTGGGCTTTCCCGGTCTGCTTAGCAATCTGCCTCTGCTTTCCCATCTGCTGAAGAGAGAGGAGACTCAGTGGGTGGACTCTGAGAAGTCTCTAGAAACCCTGATACCAAGAAGGGTGTCCTTTGGACATCTCTTGGGAATGCAGCTTCTCCTGAGGACAGTGGCCTGACACCTGTCCCCATGGGTGACTCTTACTTGGACTTGTGTGGAGTGAGTGGCTAAGTTAGGTAATGACCAGAGGTGTCACGTGCTGCCTAAGAAGCTGTCATTTTGAGAACACTTTGATTTCAGGGCCAGGAGAGGCATGGGTTTGGCGCTACTCCTCACCGCCTTGAGGGGGGTAGGCATGCATTTGCCCAGAGTGGACTTTTACCACTGGGATGGATTGAACAATGGAGAGATGGCCATGGAGCTGTCCAGCTCTCTTCCCTTATACTATGGCTAGGAATGCGGGGTCCTAGTGTACCCAGCCAGAGCCCCAGGGGGTGGACCCACAGGACCGACCCAAGTCCCGGCTCACTAGCACCAGGGGACAGATCTCCATGCATCACTTGGGCCTTTGTGGCTAGGAGGGATCAGGGTCGGATTTGGGGTAGCACCACTGCCAGTTTCAAACCTCCCTGAATGGCAGGAGGTGAGGGCCTTTCAGGGCTTAGGCAAGGGAAGTATGTTGCAAAGAGCATCGTCCAGGAGGTCTGTTTCCTCAAAGGGCCTCGGCCACTTCCTCAGCTGCATCCTTCAATTTCTGCAGTCCAGGAACAGAGCAGGCCTCATAAGGTGATACCCGAAAGGCCCTCTGTGGTGGATGTTGGAGTTGGAGACTCAACTCTGGGCCATGTAGCTTTCTGGATCCCAGAGCACTGGAGGGGATTCCAGGTTCTGGCTGGCAGCATCAGAGCCCACATTGAGTAGGGGAGGAAGCCACTGTACCCTATACCCACCCTGACCCTATTCCTCTCTGTTTACCTGGAGCTTTGTCCTGACACCCATCTAGGACTACAGTTCCTGACCTCCAACCCCAGCTGCACCCCAGAACAAACAGGACTAGGAAGGAGCAGGGGAGGGGCCACCTCAACTAGTTTGCACCAGTCTCTTCATGGCCTCTGGCCCCAACTGTTTTTCTGTCTGCTTCTGGAGTCTGAGTTTTTGGGTTTGAAGCGATGCACTCTGCAGCTCTGCTTTCAGGAGAGGGAAGCACCCCTAAGACAATGAATGCTGGAGCCTCCAGAGCTGGAAGGGGCAGGAAGGACCCCCCCTTCAATACTTGGGAAGGAGCAAGGCCCTGCCCATATCTTTACACTGGTCCAATGAAGCCAGCTTTGGCCTGCAACCTCCCTCTGGGAGAATACATTTATATTTTTCTGAGCCTACCAGTGGCCACTGTTTGCAGCCTCACATGGGCCTTTGTCACTAGGAAGCAGTCTTTGTCTTAGGCAAATGTGCCCATGGGGAGTGGTGACCTGCCCTGAATGTGAGAGTCCCTCCCCTGCACCCTGCCAGGGAGCAGCCAGAATTTTTAAGTATATGGCCAATGGCTCTGCTGCAGTTGACTCTCCTCTGTAGAGTTTTCAGTACAGGCCATGTCAGCTCTGTAAAAGCTCCAACCACCGAGAAGTCACGTGAGTGATAACCCCTGACCTGGGGGGCTGCTGGAGATGTTGCAACATGGGAGCTCAAGGTGAGGGAGCTGGGCTCTTACCCTGCTGGTCTTGTCCCCCTGCCCTGACCAGAATCACAAGTATGGCTGCCTGGGAATCTGCATCTAGAAGCAGGGCATTGTGTTCTCTTCTCGGGCCGGGAGTCCACTGTCAAGCCACAGGCTCTTCTGCACCTGCATGGTGAGTGCTGTCCCTCAGAGAGCCTGCATCCTGTTGGCCAGAGCAGGGCAGCTTGCTGTGCACAGCTGGAGTGAGGGAGACAGTTAGGTTCCAGGAGTCTGCTGCCCTGTTCACCTTCAACCCATTTTCTCAGTAGCGCCTCTGTCTTGAGGCCTTAGCATGTGGAAGATATCTCCCAAATTGTCCCATACGGTGGCCACAGGCCACATGTGGCTGCTGGGAAGGTGATGAACTTGAGCTAGGATTTGCAGGACATGAGAAGAGCACAGTGGACCTCAGAGACACAGGGTATGAATGATCTCACGGATGACCGTTCGGGTGATTACCTGTCAAAATGGTATTTTGAATATGTTTTGTTAAAATATCATAAAGGTCACCATTGATTGGTATTTTAGCGTAGCTACTAAAAATACCTAACATTAGACACTGGTCTCACAGGTTTCTACAGAACAGTGCAGCGCTGGGCGGGGCTGGCACTTTCCCGGGGTCCTGGTTGCTTGTTCTGTATCTGAAGATGCTTACTGTGGACTGAATCGTGTCCTCCCCTAAACTCATCTGCTAAAGCTCTCATCCCCAGTGACTGTGTGTGGAGCCAGCCTTGCGGGGAGATTAGAGTTGGAGGAGGTCACAAAAGTAGGATGGCACAGGGACCTTGTGAGAGACATCAGGGAGCTTGCCCCTGGCCTTATGCCCGTATGAGCACACAGCACAGAGATGCCCATCTGCATGCCAGGAGAGAGCCTACGGCAGACCAGTCCATATCGGCTCCTTGACTTTGGAACCTCAGCCTTCGGCACTGTGGGAAATCAATGTTATTTAAGCTCCTAGTCTGTGGCACTGTTCTGGTGGCCCCAGCTGATTCACATGAAGCTTTAAAGGAGTCGCTGTAAAATGCTGGGGGAGGTTGGCAAGGTGGCCTTGGGAGTGGCTCCTTCTGGAAGGCCTCCCTGGCCTGCATGGGCAGTTGTGGGGCAGACTGGTTTCCTATTCCAATTCTGCACACACTAACAGAAGTCCTGGTACCTCAGCAGCCTGGGTAAGTGCGGTGAAGGCAGGAGGAGGTGGCAGCAAGGAACGGAATCTCATTTTTCTCCAGTTACAAAGCTCGATTTGAGCTGCTCCCCCACCCAAGAAGAGGTTGGGGCAAGGGGGTGGGGGTTGGGGTAGGTGGGGATGAAATGCTCCTGAACTTTTTTGGGGGCATCGCTTTGCATCTGCATAATAGTTAAATACTAAGTTTTTGCAGTGATAAAATACATAGAACATAAAATTTGCCATCTGGACCATTTTTCAGTTCACTGTCCCGTGGCACTAAACACCGCCACAGTGCTATGCGCCCGGCATCACCGTCCATCCCTGGGAGCTCTCCATCTTCCTGAACCGAGACTGTTGCTGCCGCCGAACTCTCACCCTCTGTGCTCCCAGCCCCCAGCCCCCCTCTGTCTCTAGGGATTCGACATCCTGGGCTCTTCCTAGAAGTGGAATCATAGAGTATATGGGCTTATTTCATTTTGCATGATGTCCCTGGGGTTCGCCCATGTCACAGTGAGTGTGTCACAACATAGTCGAACGTTTCAAGATCTTTTCATGTGGCTAATCTTGAACTACTCCTGAAACAGGTCAACAGGTGATATTAAGCCCTGTCTGCCCATGAAAACATTGGGGCTCACCATCGGACCTCACAGGGATCTGGCCTGAGATCACGGCAGTGACAGGTTCTTGGATTTGTCCTCAGGCTGTGCCAACTTAAGCTCAGCTAGTTGTTAGGGGCATGTCTCCAGCCAACAGGCCCCACCTGCTGTCCTACTGAGTGCTATCTACGTTAAAAATGCAGTCAGCTCTGGAAGTGTCCCCTTCACTCTGTGTCTCCCACTCTCCCCCTTCCCTTTCCCTGTGGGATGAAGTGGGCATCTTCTAAGCATAAGTTCAGGTGACTGGACAGCGTGATGGGTCCAGTGTGAAGCCTGGGGACGGTGAGGCTTTGAAGGGCAGGGTCCAGGTGGGCCACTTGTGCAGGCTACACATTAGTGATGCAGGAGCAGAAGGGCGTGTCATTCTGGCCAAGGCACTGGCTGCGTGTCTCCCCAGGTCAAGACCAGACCTCCTTAGTGGGAGGGCCTGGGCTGGGGCGCATCCTCAGCTCCTCGGCTTTCCAGATCCCAGTGTGTAACTGAGTATGATGGATGACATGGGGAAGCACGTGGGGCCAGAGACTCAGAACAAAGCTTGCCTTTTTCCCACACCTGTGGGGTGCTGGGCTGTGGGATGCCCTTGCTCTCCGGCAGCTGTGAGGAGGGCTCTGCAGGCAGGAAGAAGGACCCACGGGCTTCAGATGCCCAGCCTCTGTGGCCAGAAAGCCTTCTGCTGCCAGCCAGACCTAGAGCCTAGGCCCTTCCGTTGGACAGGTGGGGGTGTGGCGGGGCGGCTGAGCCACCCCCTCAGCTGGTTCACCTGTCCACAGAGGGGCCCATACTCTGCCAGGGCACATTGCTTAACCAACCTCATTACTCACCTGCATTTAGCAGCTAGGAGAAAGATAATACCTTTCAGGTTTGACCCAATTTTAGTTTTTGTTGTCATAACTGTGGAAAATCGACCTTTGAGCCCCTCAGCAGCTGGGCTGAATAAGAAGTGATTTATGGCAAGTGCGCTGTGCGGAATCCCTAATGTGCCCGCGGGACCACGCTGCCGCACCTCCGCGCGGCCCTAATCTCCTCTTAGCAGCAATTTACACGGTGGATCCCTCTGCTTTCCCCGCGCCACCAGAGAGCCTGCTCTCTGGAGATTTGGAAAATTGGGTTACCTTGAATTAAAAGTAAATAAGTAGAAAGACAGGCAAACAACAGACACATCTCTAGCGTTGGAGTCTGCATTTGCTGGCCTCGCCAATCTACCCTCGCATCACCCTTCCTCCCAGGCAGTGATGTCACTTCCTGTTTCCAGGGACCAGGCCAGGGCTGCAGGCAAGAAGGTTGAGGCTTCGCACTGTCCGTTTACAGATGTCTTTCCTTTTCTGTCCTTTCTATAGGAGGCAGGACTAGAATCATGTGTTTGATGTGGGGAAGAATGGAGGGTGGTGTAAAGCTGTTGAGGGGGACAAGCATACCAATTCACTATTGTGAAACAACATCTGCCCTCCATGATCAGCTACTTAAAACAGCAACTTTAAAAGAAAAATTGTTCACAAGTCTTTAGATCATATTGGGTGTCAGCTGACCTTGGCTGGGCTCCTTCGTGGGCCTGGGGTTAAAGCTGTGGCTCTGTTCCAGGCTGGGCGTGGCTAGGCTGCTACATGACAGGTGCCCTTCAGCTTCCTCCTAAGATCAAGGTCCACCCCTTGCAATTGACAGGGAACAGTGAGAGACACACAAGGCTGCTTCTATCTGGCTTGCCATTTCATCTGTCTCCTTTTATTGGCCGAACAAATCACATGGCTAAGCCCAGAAGTGTCTGGGACGTAGGAGACCCCTCTCTTAGAGGGGAAGGCTGTAATGTGTGCTGGCAAAAGGCACGGGGCTGGGGAGGAAGGAAGTCCCAGGAATGTGGACTGATTCTGAGGACAGACATGATGGCCACCTTGCACCCTGAGGGCTTACCACAGACTGGTCACTAAACCAAGCATTCCGTGTGCATGATCTTGTGTCTTGAAGTGACCCGATGAGGAGGTTATTCTGCTTCATAGGTGAGTGACCTGAGCTTGAGAAAGGTTAAGTAATTTGCCCGCAAATAGTGAGAATGGAGTCAGAATCTTGATCCAGGCTTATTTCACCTGTGAGCCCAGATTTATAGAGGACTTATCTGTAAATGTGTGCAGCGCTGCCCTCCAGTTCCTGCTCCTCCCCTTGACTGTTTGCTCCTCTCGCTGGGGTTACCTCATGGATGAACAGATGGGCAAATGGGATAGACAAATATACACATGGATAGATGGATGGATACATGGGTGGGTGCATGGATGTATAATAGGTGGAATGCTGGGTATGTGACTGGATAAATGAGCATAAGGGATAAATGGAGGGCAGATGTAGAGGTGGCCACTGAATGAATGAGTGGATGACCGAGTCGGTAAGTGAATGGGTGGATGTATGGGTGGGTAGATAGGTATCTGCATAGCTGAATAATGAATAGATGGTGGGTGGATCAATAGGCTAGTGAATGGATGGATGGTTAGAGGGGTGAGTTAATAAGTAATGGATGGATGGATGGATGGATGGCGTCAACAGTTCTAGTGATCTCAGCCTCATCTTGAAATGCGTTCTCTGCTTTGCGGTGCCACGATGTTCCTCTGAGGTCATCCTCTCCTCACAGGCTTTTCCATGAACCAAGAGCTATCTGCTGAGTTGTAAGAATGCAGCCTGAAGGGACTCAGAAGGAAAAGGAATTTCTAGGAAGGCAGATGCAGGGTGGGCCCGGGTCCCTTGGGAGAGCATCCTGGAGGACAGAGTAGGCCTTGAGTTGATCAGGACTTAAGCAGTTAGGCCTCCTTTCTGCTGGGCCTCGGTCTTGATTCCACACTCAGAGGAGAGGACAGAAGGGGAACGTGGAGCCTCTCCGAAAGGATGAGATACCCTTCCCTTCCTCTCCTCTGCCTTCTGCTCCTCTGCATCCACAGCTGTTCTCACCATAACCCTCTGCACATCTGCTTAACATCTGTTCCTTCCAGAGCAGCCAATCCAGGTCTCTGTTGCTGCCAGATGGGAAGCTTTGGACTCCTGCAGTCACCTCTGCAGACCTGGGGAGGTCTTGGGCAGATTATGGGGGTCTCTTGGTGGCTGTTGTTGTAGCTATTAGACTCCCAAGGAATGGGGCGCTGCTTTACCCCACTGAGCTGCTGTAAAGACCAGACATTAGAGAAACGCCATCCATAGCCCTTACCCAGGTGCTTAGAGTGTGTGTTCCCCAATCCTTGCTCCACATGTAAGGAGGGTGTCCACCTGCCCGGTGCGTCCTCCCTCCTTCTAAGTACAAGAGCTTGTGAGCAAAGGCCTAGGCTCTGGGTGGAGCACTGTGGTGTTGGCCTCCCACTGCTGCTGGCAGAATCTGGGCGGGGTTGCATCTCAGCCCCAAGTGTGGGACTCTGCAGCATCATTATGCTGATTGTCACTTTCCCCAGACATATTGATTAGGCCCTGGCTTCGCCTTTGCCCACCGAAAGACTCCACAGCCCTTCAGCAGCCTCAGGGGCCTGAAAGAGACGCTTTGACTTCAGCTCTATTTCCAGCCCAGGAGGAGAGTTTTTCTTTAATTAAAAAACAGAGAGTAATTTATACACTATGAAATGTACAGGGTTTATAATCCAATGAGTTCTGACAAATGCACACAACTCTCTAGCCATCATCTTAATTGAGTTATAGAGCCTTCCTATCTCCCCAGAATATCCTCTGAGTTGGAGTCATGTTGGGGGGCCGGGGAGGACTTGGGGGTGATGAGGCAGCAGGGGCAGTTGGCTCAGCAGCTCTCATGCTGGATTAGTGGGCACTGCCTTGGGCTGGATGGCGCCTGGGAGAGGGAGCATGGAGCAGCCTGCCTGAAGCCCAGTCCTGGGGAGGAAAAGGTAGTGAGACTCCTGGGCCTTCTGCCCCCCACCTATGTACCCATGTCACCTAGGAAGACGTCTGTGCAGTGGCCGATGTCCTCAGGGGCTCCCAGACCCAAAAAAGACAGCCAGGTGGTCCAGCATGCACCTGAAGATCATGAGAACACCCGAGATAGTGTGTGGGCGGCTAGCAGTGGGCATCCCTGTGGCCAGCTGTAAAGAACGAGGTTATATAAGGCCCTTCCACAGGCCTGGGCTTAGTGAAGTGGGCTGCCTGGAAGGCCTTCCGTGCACTGTCTGCCTCAGATCCCTCTGGCTGGAGCCTGTCCCTGTTGCCTCCTGTTGTTGAGGGAGCTGTAGGGTGGGCAAAGACCTGGCCCTCACACAGGGACCCAGGCGTTTTGCTCCCTGTGGCGGGAGTTCTCCCAGAGCAGTTCTCCCAGACCGTCTGGGGAGCTTTCCTGGGATGTGTGTACAAAGCAAGCGTTGTTGCTGTCACTAGTGATAATTTCATAAAAGCATATGACTGTCTCGAGTTAATTGACTGTCTTGAATCATTTCCCTAATACCCAGGCTGGATGAGGGGTGTCCCAGAGAGGCTGGTGACAACCTAAGATAGGAGCATCCAAGAATGCTTTGTGGGAAAGGCTGTAGGCACGAGGGGGTCTCAAGACCAATGAGGTGAGTTCAGGCCCCAAAGAGCGGAGCTTGGAGGAGCCGGCTGTTCTTGGTCCTATAAGAGGGAGCTAAGCATGAATGAGTCTTCCTCCAGACCCACTGGCTTTTGTGACCCCAAAGCAAAAGAGCCCCACTTCGAACTCTCCAGGGCCCCTCGTGCCACCACTCCCTACACCCAACTTCTTGTCTCCCCTCCCCCTCCCCTGCCCATGGCCTCCAGGTGTCTCTACTTTCTGTTCTTCATCTACCCTGGCCCCATCATACTCCCATACCCTCTTCTGCTTCCTACATCTCTGTCCTGTGTTATCCCCTAGCCCCAGAGTCCCTAGTACCTGTGTCCTCCCTTCACACCTCCTTGTGCTCCACCCCAAACCTGACTAGGATCAGGTCCCCTCGTCTCCCTGAAGCCTCCCACCTCTACCTCAGCCCCTCAGGATGTGCCCCAGCTTCTTTGCCCCTCTAGGCCCTGCCTGAGAGGTGGCTACTGGGCGGACCTGGGCAAGCAAGTTCCCGACTTTGCCTGGGGCCCGTGGTTCCTGGGTCAGATGGAACCATTGTGTTTCAGTTCTGGCCAGCCCGAGCATGGACCCCCGTGTGTCTGCTGCGAGGGGCTTCCTGGACCATGCCCGGGGGTATGCAGGCTGGTCTTTAGTCCAGCTTCTGGCTGAAATGTCCTCCCTCCCCACAGACAGGATGTGGTTGATTTTTCAGTGGGCCCCACAGGTTCTTCAGTTTTGTCTACCCCAGTGCCCTCAGCCAACGAGACCTGCTCATCACATATAGGGTGGCTCACTCACCCCAGCTCGTGGCACCTTTGCTGACTCTGCTCCCCCATCCCAGCCCGCTCCTCCCCTCTGCACCTCCAGCACCCTGCGTCCCCAGGTTGTGGCATGTACCATGGAGTATTGTAATTGTAAGTCATGGGACATGGACTTGTCCTCAGCCCAGCTAGGTGCTTTGTGGGTGAGGAGCAAAGGTGGGCTCTCACATCTGCATGGCAGGAGGTGCCCTGCTCCCAGGTGATGGCTGTGGCTGTGCCCAGGGCTCACAGGAGGGGTGGTGGGGAGGAGGGCTCCACCAGGCTCCAGGCCTTCCCTGGTAGACCGGATGTTGTGCTGGCCCTGTCTGGCTGCCTACTGCTCCACCAGACTTTGGACTTTTAGGACCTGCCTGTGATGTGCCCTGCTTTCCACTGCGAGCATGGCCTGGCAAGGTGGGCCATGTGTGCTAGATACGGAAGGCGGCAGCTTTGCTGGGGTGTCCTGTTCTATGGACCTGGCCTGCATTTAGCGTGAGGGCATCTTGTCAGGCCCATGTCCAGGGTTTCCCTCCTTCTCCACCTCCTCTGTCACCCCAGTTATGTTTGCCTGCATAGCCAAGGAGCCCTACCTCCAGGAATAGGTATGTGGTGGGGTGGGAGGGGAATGATTTGTTTGCCTGTTGACTCAGGCACTAGGTGGAACTCAGAGCTCTGATCTTTGCCCTCCTTCCCTCCCTCCAACAAATACCGAGGACCTAGGATATAGCAAACTCAAGGTGAATGGAGGGGAGATTCCCCAGCCTTCCCAGATCATGGTAAAGAAGCATGTAATAATTGGCAACAAGTGCCAGGAAGCTGTGACAGAGAATGACCAGGGGACTGGGACAGGGGTTGGCTTTAGCCTGGGTAGTCAGGGGGGCCTGACTTTAAAGATGTGGTTTCCACTTGAGGTCTGAGAGATGAGAGGTGCCAGACAAAGATTTGACATGTGAGAAAGTCTCTGCTGGAATGCAATTGGGGTACATGCTCCCCTAGAAGCCCAGGTCCTGATGAACCCTTGCAATGTCCAGGCCTTCTGCTGGGGATGCTCCCCTCCTTTGCGTTTCATGTGTTTCTTACTCTTTTCCTCCTTCCCTTGAGGCCCATCTTGTTTTTGGCAAGGCTCTCTCACCCAGCCCATGCGACCCTTGTCCCCGTGGTGACTCTGACCTCATCTGCTCCTTGGGCTTCTTGTCCATCTGTATGGCCGTGGTCCCCATTGTGTTTAGTGATCTCTGGGTTAGCTGTCTGTCACTGTATGAGAGGCCACTGCAAAACTTAAGGCCACAAGCAACTATCAGTTGCCAACTGTTAGTTTCTGGGGTTTAGGAACCTGGGAGTAGCATGGGTAGGGAACGGGCGTGGCTCTGTCAAGAATCAGTCAGCCTGGCTGCCAGCGTGTGAAGTGGACCTGGGGCTGGATCGACATTGGTGGACTGCTGGCTTCCATTCCTCTCAGCTTTTCCGTTAGACACTCGGATGTCCTCCTGATACGGTGGCTGGCATCTTCCAGAATAACCCTATGCACCTCTGCTCCACTGAACAGCCCTGCTGCCTCCTATGGTGTTCCTCACAGTCACGAGGAGCACAAGACTCTCTTCCATGCTTTAGGACAGAGCACCTAGCCCCCTACCAGTCACCTCTCTGTTGCTGTACCACAGACTCTTTTGGTTCACCATGTCCAGCCTGAGCTAAGCCCACAGCCATGAAACATTGAATTGGGCCATTTCTAACATAGGAAAAGGCATCAAGGACCACATCATGGCTGCCTGTAGTAGCCAACGGCATTGTCAGCCCTGCTGAAGCCCTCTGTCGACTCTCCTGGCACCATGAGCTTCCCAGTCCCTCCCCAACCTTATTCAAGCCGGCACCCTGCCCAGTAGCTGGGAAAGCCAGAAACCTCAGAGGTGGCTTCTCTTTGCCACTCCCTTCTCTGTCAAACTCCTCTACCCTTTCAGAGCCTGAAGTCTTCATCCCATCACCTGTGGCCACTGGTTGAGATGCCTGCCTTGTTCTCACCCTGGTGCCCACTGGCACCAAAGTGTGTTTCTTAAGACACAAATCTGCATAGTTTCCTGCTTAAAATTCTTCAAAGGGCTTTTTAAAAAGTCCTTGGTGTGGCATTCAAGGTGCCTCATGATCTGGTTCCTGATGTCTGTCCACAGCCAGTCCCACCTCTCAGTGCCTCCAGTTCCAAACTGCCTGCTCCATTGTCTGCATTCCTTAGAAGGCATCTCACTGGCTTTCTTCTCCACAACCCAGTCTTTGCTGTCCCTTCTCCCTGCCCTGGCCTCTCCTCTTGCTTCCCCTCCCCTGTTTGATTCCTTCCAGGGCCCGTTACCCAGGGACTGTGACGCCCGCCCCCAGGAGTGTGGTGCCTCTGCTCACCCATGCATGCATCACCCGTTCACTCGTGTGCATCGTTTAAGCACCTGTTGTATACCAGGAGGTACACCTAGTGCCTTGATGTGGCACAGAGCAAGACAAGGTACCCCCTTGGAGAACTGCCACCATGTGGGAGCCTTTGCTTGTCCCACTTGTGTGGTCACCTGCCATCTCTCCACTATGTCTTTGCTGACAGGTCTCCGTAGCATTGTGCGTGTCCCCAGCATCCACCTCTAGCACCACAATGTTGCTTTCTGGAAGAGCCAGAAAGAGGAGCTAGATGTACAGTATCCTTTCTGCCATGTCTCCTCTCAGTTCTTGGGAGCAGAGGTAGGACCCTGGCCTGGTGTGGGGAGGGAAGGTGTAGGTGAGTGGGCCACCCCATGTCATCAGAGGCTGCTCTGCACCTTGGGCCTGGTGAGCCACACTGCTGGCCTACAGTTCCTGTATTTGGTGGGGGAGCATTTCTGGTTTGGGTCCAGAGTCCCCTCCTCAGCTGCCTGTCCCAGCCCCAGCCTGAGCTCAGGACAGATAGCACCAGCCTCTTCTCCGGAGACTGTCTGGGCGACCTTGGGGAAAATCACTTCTCAAATTACACCTTCCACTTTGGGAGCTTTAAACACAGCGCAGAGGACACATAAATTACACTAGGCCCTTCCCATGCCTATCGGATGCGTTGAATAATGTAACATTTCAACAATACCAAAAGGTACACTGTATTATTAAAATAAGCTGGTATTAAGACAGAAGAAGAAGCGCAGCTACAGTAGCACTGTCATAGACTCCCACCAGATGCCAGAATAATAAACCCATTTTTTTTTTTGGCCAGGGACAGGATTCATAAGGCACGAGGGAAGCTGAAGGGATGAGGCTGGTTTTGCAAGAGTGGTTTAAAAACAGGAAGAGAACGAGGAGGAGGAGGTTCATTTACTGGGATTATTGTATATTCCTCATCATCTTTACTATGAAAATGCACTGCTACGTATGATTTTCTTGTTGGTCTGTGTCTCATTTTAAACTCTGTTGTTGGTACCGAGTTTATGTTTTGGGGGAAAACCAAAATCCAGGCGCATTTCTGGTGATCCTCAGGAACAGTCAGGAGGTTGAGGAAGCCAGCAGCCCTGAAAGCTGGCATGGAGGATGGATGAGAGGGGAGGGGAGGAAGGGACAGGGGCACCAAGGTAGCTACTGGCTTAAGAGGAAAAGATGGCGAGGGGGTGGAGCCACGTTGTGCTGCAGAGCAAGAGGGTCCATGAGGAGGACCCTATGTCCTGGGGAGCTGGTGCCCCAAAAGCCTGATTTCTGATTTCAGGGTCTTTTGGAGACAATGCCAGGATGGTACCATGAACAGCTCCTTGCCTGGGCTATTGTAATGGTTTTTAAAAAATGAGTTCCAAATCCTTGCTGCGGCTCAGATTTTTCTTTTGCCTTTCTGCTAGGCAAAAATGGAAGGCTGCAGCTTCCCTCTCTGCAACGAAGTGAGCAGGCAAAGGTGTGGGTGTGGAGAGGGCCCTCTCTAAAACACACAGTGGTTCCTGGGATTCTGTCTACCAGGTCTCTGATCCCTCTGGGAGGCCAGACCAAAATCCAGGCGCATTTCTGGTGATCCTCAGATCCTCGCTGTGGAAACAAACAAATCAGCAACATACAGCGAAAATACAACACTTGCTTTCTGAAGGGTTCAGGATCCTTTGGCAACACCGCCATGAGAGGGACAGAAAGCTCTGTTCTCTGGGGTCCCTGTGCCCACCTATCCTGGGTGGCTCCAGAGTGGGGCGTATCCGACCTTCACAAAGAGGCCCTGAGCCCAGCAGCCCTGGAAGGCACTGACCTGGAGTGTCAGGAGGAAATGCTGCTTTGATTTAGTGCAGAGCTCTTTCCATCTATTTTCTCTGTGGCTCTTGCAGGGAGGCTGGTGAGGGGACACGCAGACCTGGTAGATGGGGACTGAGTTGCTACTGTACTTGTTAAACACCAGGCTGCTGGGGCTGCATCTGGCACTGAGCAGGAGCCACCTATGAGTTGATGGGGAGGGACCAGGGCCGTTCAGCCTGCCCCGGTCACAGAGCCTGGAAGGGGGGGCTAGGAGTGGAACCAAGGCCTGCAAGCCCTGCTCCAAGCTCTTCCCACCACACTGCCCCAAACTCCCAGAAGGTTACCCGAGCTCTCAGACAGTGGGACAGAAGGTGGCCTGTTCCAAGTACTTGAGCCAATGGATTATTTGTGACCCTGGAACTCAAGATTGCACTCCCTTGTACAAACACATCTGCCCACAGGGCCACCCTTGTGCAGTACTCCACATGCCCCTGGAACTGATGGGGCCAGGTGTCAGGGTAGGAAAGGAGGGGCTTCTTCATTCACAGGCCCCTTTGGCTCTTTGGTGGCTTCTCATTGATGCCTGGAGTTTTGCTCATAAACAAAGCCACTGCTTCAGATGAGCCTTAGTTTATGAGGACTGGTGATGTCCCCAGCCTGCCCACAGGTCCTGGAGTTCAAGGGTACCTTCCTCCTTGGGATCTGGGGAGAATCCTGGACCTATGCTTTGCCATTAGGCCCCTCTTGGCAGAAGCTACAGAGGATGTGAGGGGTCTTGGGACCTGGGGTTCTCCAGTAGACTTTGTTTGCTTTGCTGTGGAGACTATGAAGGTCCTTCTGCTGTGCCCCACCCCTGGGCATCAGTGTCTTGGGGCAAGGGAGTGACCAGCAGCTTCGTCTAACCCCTACCTGTTTTCAGCTACCTACGAGTTCCCATTGGAAGGGTCACTTCACGCACACGGCCCACCCTACCTGGCCTCTCCCTCCTCTTCCCACGCTTCATGTCCCATAACTGAGTATAGATGCCAAGAGAGGTTTGCCTGCCTCGCACCCTCGAGGTTTGTTCTTTTGTGATGATGCGCGAATGATGGCAGTGATGCTTGCCGGGTCTTCCCGGCCTCATCTTGGCTCCTCTTTCTAGCAGACACTCGCCCACCACTCTGGATCTCCTGATGGACAAGCATCCATGCTCTGACCAAGGCAGGGCCTCTGTCTAAGGCCATCTGGGTCAGTTCGCTTTCTGATCTCAAGTTCGCTTTCTCCTTTCCTGTCCAGGGCCCCATCTTCCCACCTCTTCTTGGCCAGGGTCTGTCTTCCTGTGACCTTTGCTTCGAAGGACATGATAACTTGAACTCCATCTCTGCCCTATCCCCTTAGGGCCCCATGTCCAGGCTGTGCAAGTGTGCCTTGTTTTCTGCAGTTCCTTGTCCCTCCTTTAGTCTCCCTCTCTCTCTGTCCCTCTGTCCTATCCCCTTTATATGTGCCTTACTTTTCATAGAAGGATGCTTTTTAGAAGTCAAGATGTTGCTTTTTTCCTGTGTATCATCCCAGTGACAAGAATCCCAGGAGAGACCTTTTGCAATCCATGCACCTATGGTATCCTGAGGCCTCCTGTCAGTGGGACAGAGCTGGGAGCTGGTTGGCTTGGTGGCCAGGGGCTGGAGTGGCCATCCCACGTGACGGGCAAGGAGACCAGCTGAGAAGCTGTGGCTGGGGATGGTCTCTGCCATTCTTCTCTGAAACTGAGTTCTCTGTCTAGCTCTGGGTCATAGCTATCTCTGGACAGGATCACACTTAACACTTTCCAACTTATGGGTCCCCTACTGCCCATGTCCAGTCTTGCTGAGACACTTAAGTATCCGTGGAACCTCAAATTGTTTGGAAGAGGTCCCAAACATTAAAGCAAATGGGCTGGATCTTAAAGAAACAGGTAGAGGGATCAAATAGGACTCAAAAGTTGTGATCAACAATGACTTTTGCAGGGCTAGGGATATAGCTCAGCAGCATAAGTGCCTGCTTAGCAAGCACAAGGCACCAAAAGTGACTGCAAACAGAAAGCCAGGAAACATAGCAAGAGCAAAACCGTACACTTATATACACAGGATGAATTAGATAATGGTCCTAAGAACCACCAAAATATTTTTCACACTGAGGATAGCAGTGGGTAACACTAAAATTATGCTTGGAATGCCTGTCATTCTTGTCTTTTAAATTTGTGCTGCTTCTGATGTAATTTCAGCTACTGCTATACTCTCTCTCAAGTAAATGATTGGTTTACAAGAAAACAAAAAAGGGTATTAAATGAGAATAAGAGACTAGGAAAAATGCCATAGGTTCGACCGACTACAATTTTATATATACTTAGATTTCTAAATGTCTGTGTAAAAACGCGTAACTGCTTTTATCACATTGTATAGGGATTTATTAGAATATCAATGATTGATGGAAAATACCTGTTCCAAGTTAAGTATAAGATGTTTGATATTGAGAAAGACAGTGATGTTAAGCTCAAGTCCCTATGTTATAGAGTAATAGTATCACGAAGCTTTTCTTCTGGAGGGTTAAGAATGTAAGTTTATAGACCAAAAATTAGAGAAAAAGAAGGGCTATGAGGATTGCCAATATTTTG
>PVKN010001550.1:0-50760 GCA_004027915.1 Capromys pilorides
TTATTGTTACCTGAACAATTTAATAGTATTGCGACTGTTTATGTGGCATTTGTATTAGGTATTCTAAGTACAATAGAGGTGTTTTAAGGCATATAGGAAGGTACATAATAAGTTATATGAAAATATGGTGTCATTTTATCAAAGGGACTTAAGCATCAGAGACTTTCGGGTCTTCATAGATTGTGAAACCAGTTGTATATGTGTGTTTGGTCTTCTGGGAAGTTTTTTCTTCATTCTTCCCTACTTCTTGGCTTTCCCCCTTTATCAAAACTATCTCCACGGTGTGTGGCCCACTTGGCACCTCCACCAAAAGCAGCGCTGCCCCTCAGGAGCACAGGTTGGTGAGCGCTGAGTTAGTTTCTTGTCAGCTGGCTCCTCTTGAGCTTCCTGCCACTGGGCAGCAAGCAGATGCAGCCTTCATTCGTTTGTTTTTCTCTTCCTAAGGCTAAGCTTTTACCTCCTACCACCTAGCAAGTTGAGTGATAGCTCCCTGCTGAGTGGCTGTTGTGGCTTTTCTTCCTCTTCTTTCTTTCATTTGTTTTTAAATGCTGTCACTTATAGATAGGACCTAAGGGCTGATTTAGACGTCAGGTTTAGGGTTAGTATAGGAAGAGAGCTTGGCTTAAGGCTATTGTAAGTCTGTCAGGTTTTATTCATTTGTTTTTAAAAATAGCTTCTTTGAGACACTGAACCTTAAAAGTTGTATATACTCTTACGGTAAATAATTTGATGTTTTTAAACTTAAAAACATTGGTCATGTTCCAGAGATATTTAGATGTGTTTTCCAGTTTTGACTTTTAACTGTTTAAATTATTCCACTTTCAGCTGGGCGTGGTGGCACATGCCTGTAATCCCAGCACTTGGGAGGCTGAAGCAGGAGGATCGGTGAGTTTGAGACCAGCTTGGGCTACAAAAGTAAGCTCAAGACCAGCCTGAACTGCATAGCGAGACCCTGTCTCAAAAAGACAAAAGAAAAAAAAAAAAAGATCATTCCACTTCCCTTATAATGACATTTTAGTTGCATTAGGCTTGGGTGTTTGCTTTTTGTTTGTGAGCCAAATTTATTCCCTCCCCTTCCTTAAAAAAAAAAACTAAAAAAACCCCCCCCAAAAAAATGCAATCTTTGTTTCCTGCACTTGAGAAGAATTATAGGTTGTATTGGGAAATGACAGAGATCAAAAAGAAAACATTTTAAGCTGGTTGTGTGGGAACACACCTGTATTCCTAGCACTCAGGAAGCTGAGGCAGGAGGATTTCTTTGAGTTCAGGGTCAACGTGGCTACAAAGCAAGTTCAAGACCACTGTGCACTTCATAGTGAGATATGTCTCAAAAGACAAAATAAAAAGACATTTTTTAATGACTTGATTTACTTAATTTGATACATGAATACATTTTGGTGATCTGAGCTGACTTTAAATGTGGAGTCAGCCAGGCGTGGCCACTCGGAGCATGCTGGGAAGGGTGGTCCAAATTAACTTTCACCAGTACAGCAGCCTGGGCATTCTATATAGGGGGAAGCATTTTCCCTCCACATTAGCTGAGGAAAGAGGAGTCGTCCAGAGCTGGAGCTTGGTCTCCTTTTGTTTGCTTTCTCTCGAATCCTGGGGTGCATGGGCAGGCCAGCGTTCTTCATGTGTTGCAACTTCATCTGTGTACATTTCTGAATTCCTTCTTAGTCCTCAGATAATAACATCTCAATTAGATAAAGTGCATATTTGTGCCTGAGCCATATTTCAGTCATAGTAAGATGTAAATTACAACAACAGGGAAAAACTGATCAATGAGGGTGTATTTAAAAACAAATAAACTCCCAGAAGGCTCCAGGTTGGCGTAGCTGTAATTGTTTCCAACATTTGTGATAGGCCTGCGATGAGAATTGACGTTCACAATGAGGAGCCTCAAGGCCTGTGTGATGGTGAGTTTTATTTTAAAGTGCTTTATTTATTTAAAAAAAAGACTATGGATGGAAATATGTAAGGCTTTTAACATCCAATAAGGTTGAAGAGTAGTGGTCGAAGGATGGGTGGGAGCTCCATTTGGCCATCGTGGCACTTTAGGCCTTGGTAATGACCCTCTGCTGCTTGGGTACCTTGCTCTTGCTATTTTTTTCATGGGGCCAACTTGTTTTTATAGTATTTATCCATTTGCACAAAATTCATTCCTTTTAATCTTTCATCATCAACTTAATAGGATTGGATTTGCAGAATTCAACAGGTGAAAATTTTCTCGAGACAGTGCTTATCATTTTTCTAGTAGCAGTGCAGAAGCCAGATTTCACTCTTAGATGCCGTCTACAAACCTAGTTCACATTCTGTTTCTTTCTCTAACATTGTAAGTGCAAGGGCTGGGGAGATAGCTTTGTAGTCTTAAGTGCCTCCCTGGCAAGCGCAAGGACCTGGGTTCTCTTCCCAGTACCACGTCATGCCATCCTTGGAACCTGTACCGACCACATAAACCGTTAGTGGTGGTGCACGCCTGTAATCCCAGTGCTGGGGAGGGTGATATAGGAGGATCACCATGGGTTGGAGCTGCATATTGAGACCCCGTACCAAATAATGAATGAATGAATAAATAGGCTTTTTTTTTTTTTAACAATTAAAAAAAATATACGTGCAGGTTCAATTCACTAGTCTGAAATGCTTGGGACCAGAAGTGTTCTGCATTTCTGAGTTTTTGGATTTTGGAAGGTATATAATGAGATATCTTAGGGATGGGACTCAAGTCTAAATATGAAATTTTTGCATTCCCCATGGGAGCAAACCATCAATGACCACTGCTTCGCTGTCTTCCTGGGGCCAGCGGAGGGCTACTGCAGGTGGGTCAGTCTCTTGTTCTGGGAGATCAGGAAGCTCCTGCCTCCTTCCCCTGGGGCTCTGTGGGTAGACAGCTGCACGGCAGCTCCAGCTGTGTGCTCTTTGTTCTGTTTCTTTCCTGAGCCGTTTTTCCACCTGAGTTTTTTTCTTTAAAGGGAAAAAATAAACTGTTTGAAGGATAAAGAGAAATTTTATAAAACTTACTAACCGAGGGCCGGCCAAGTAGCCCAGCAGGGTGTGATCCCCAGGCCTGCCGTGCTGGCCCCTCTCCTGCGGGGAGCTGAGAAGGCAGTTGAGACAGTGTGGTGGTGGGCTCCTGTAATCCCAGCTCTTGGCAGGCTGGAAACAGGCGAATCACTGTGCGTCCAGTCTAGTAGTGAGACCCTGAACACCCTGTAGATGCTTCCCTAAAATACAAAAACAAAAAAAAACAAAACCCAATAAAAAAAAGTTAATAACCGAGCAAGGTTTTGGCCTTTTACTGATAAATATATGCTAAAGATCATCAACAAAGGGACCAATTGGAGCTCTGTCACATTTACTTACATTAGGAGCTGAGCCACCAGATGCCATTTACTAGTCTCCCAGTCAGAAACATTGTACCAGTTGTAAAACAGACACAAACATGAAAGGTTAATTTTCAGAGGGTCCACACTGTAATTTTTATAGAAGCAGCATTTTTTTTTTTTTTTTTTTCTGAGACAGGATCTTGCTATGCAGTTGAGGTTGGCCTTGAGCTCACTTTGTAGCTCAGGCTGGTCTCGAACTCGCACTGATCCTCTTACCTTAGCCTCCCAAGTGCTGGGATTATAGGCATGCACCAACATGCCCGGCGAAGCAGCATATTTGAACAAATTCAGTAATTGACTTGAATGATGACAGTGTTACTGTTTATGGATCACAATGGTAGTCAACTTTAAAGAAATATAAAAACAGGGCCTGCCTGGCATGTAGTAGGTTGGTACTAAAGACAAAAAATATAGAGTGATTGATTTTAGGACATCAATCTAAGACTTAATAGTGAAGAAATTCATAAAGAGCAAACAAAGGAGCATTAGATGGGACTTAAAATATAAACCACGTTACTCTTCCAGGTCTCTGAGGACCGAGCTTGGTGAGGCTGGAGGCCGGGGCTGTCTGCTGACTCAGTGAGGCAGCGACCCCAGGTGTGTGAGCTGCCTCACACCAGTCGCTGCTTGCAGAGCCACACCTGACCTCAGGTTTGCCAGCTGCCACTTCTTTTTTTTCCTGTGACATAGTCAGGAATGGCTGTTAGATTACCCTATGTTTTCTTTTGTCTGGGAAAGAGGTAAAATAGTGCCTGGAGTAGTCACAGTGGGAAGAGGCAATTGCTGTGAGGGGCAAGAGGCAGGAAGAGGCGCTCTTGTGTTTCCGTCTGTGCTCTGAGATTTTAAGCCCTTTGTTTGTGGTGTAGTGATTTAGGGTTGGCCCAGAGTGGTTTTTGTCCTAGTTGGAGGGTTTGGAAATCCTGCTGCCTGTTTTGTCACGCCCAACAAAAGCCCTGTAGAGCAGCCTTTGCGCAGTGCCTCGGTGGTGCAGTTGGTAGACACAGTTCTGGGTGTGCTATAGTCATGGTGGCACGCACAGGTAAGTGGCATGCGGTCCTGCTAAAGAGTTGCACTCCGCCGAGCCTGGAGCAGGAGTGCTGCTGCGCGGAGAGTCTGCTTCCAGGCCTATGTGTAAGGAGTTTGATTTTAGTTTAATTTTTTTCAGATGCGTATATATGCCAGTAACTTTCATTCCCTAGCTGCAGAAAATGAGAGGATTCAGCACATAAGCTTGTTATGCTTCTGGCGGGTTATGTGTGCCAGCTGCATGCCAGGTTTGTCCTTATCCCTGCTTACCTTGGGCCTGTTCTTGGCAGTTGTCCTCTGCTTTGTCCACAAAGCAGACCACACAAGACAAACTGAGCAAGACAAGGTCCTGCCTCCTGTCTGTGGTTTAGCTTATCCAAGTCCAGGACTGCCCTTATTTCCCTTTGTCTGTGTCACCGTGTCGTGTGTGTGTGTGTGTGCATGTGTGTGTGTGTGTGTGTGTGTGTGTGTGTGTGTGTCCCCCGCGAGACAGGGTTTCTCTGTGCAGTTCAGGCCACTGGCCTTAAACTCACGGTGATCCTCCTGCATCAGTCTCCTGATGGGATTACAGGTGCGTTCCACCACATCCAGCTTCTTTTAAGACAGACTCCTCTTTTTCTTTTAAATTCTCCTTTCTCCAGATCTCTCAGCATGTCGGTTCTCTCCCAGTGTCACAGTGTCTGTCCTCCATTCTTGTCCAACTCCACTTACACGTGAAGAATAGTCTAGCAGTTGTTTAGTTTTCTTGTTGTTTTTTCTCTTAATCCTTTCTGACCACTGCCCTGTTTCACTGAGGTTATGCAAGCAAGTGACCTTTGCTGAACTTTGCTATTCCAGAGCACAGGTCCCAGGCCCCGTGCTGCTTGTCTTCTGCCATGATTTTCCCTGTCACCTCCATCTCCTCAGGTTTCTCCATCCTTAGCCTGTGCTGTGCCCTCCTGGATGCTGTCTCTTGCTTCCTTCATGATATTTCCCCCTCTGTCGCCTGTTCAGTGTCTTCAGGGTTTTGTCCTGGCTGCCTCAATTTATGTTCCCTGGGCTCTCTCTAGGATGGTCTGATAAGAGCCTTTCTGATCTGAATTTCCTACAGAGATCTTTGCTAAGCACCTGAATTAAACACAGTTGTCATCATGGACATTCCTCAAGCTCAGTTTGTTCAAAACTCAGGGGCCTGCCAGTGTCGTCCGTTGTTCCTGATTCCATTACCTAATTCAGAAGTGAAAACCTTGTTCCTGGTTTTCCTTTCAGCTCCATCAATCTGGTGTCACCAGCCATCTGCTTTTCTTGCATTCTGAGTCAACCACAGGTTTAACTGCCAGTGCCAGTGGTACTTTTTATTGGTCTTTAAAAAATTAGCAAATGCTCTTTCTTCCATAGCTCGTATTCTTCCACTGTACATGTCAGTGACTTTGGTTTTGATGTTCCTAATGAAGAGAATATAAAGCCACAAGGCAACCCATCTCAAATGGAAAAGAATATTAAGTATGTAAAATGCTACAGGAAGACTGAAGAAGACTGAGAAAGAAGCCACTTGATTTAGAAATTAAGGTGGCGTTTGACCCCAGAGGGAAGTTTTGGGCAGTGCAGTGCAGCCTTTCACGAACCTGTTCTTTTGTGTGCTTGTTTCTGGGATAGCATCCATGTAGTACGTTGGTGTTGTGGTTCATGAACTTAAGAATTGTGGGACCAGAATCACAGAAAATTAAGTTCATGAATCGAGTTATGAAACTTTGTTTGTTACCAGGGCCCTTGTTCTCTCTTGTTAACTCTATTAGTGAGTTTTTTCAGAGTCACCACTCCACTGTCTCTCATATGCTGTTGGTTTCCCCCCTGCTCTAATGTGAATCTCAGATGTTTTAGCAATCAACTGATACTAAGTAAACTGCTGTCAAGTCATGGTAGCTCTTTGTGATTGCTGAACCATTCCTTTTCATCTCTTAGCATATTCTTACTTGGCAACACAGCAGACAGCTTCTCTTTTTTTGGCCTGCTTTACCATTCTGGTACGTTAGCACTATTGGTCGTTCTCTCTTTTGAAGCACTCTGCATGTAACTCCTGAGACATCTTTTGGCTTTTGCTTGGTCTCCTTTGAGGTCTTCCCTCTGCCCCTTCAGTACAGGTGATCTTTGGATTCTGTCCTGTAGCTTCATCTCTCTCAGGATCATGTGTGGGTGTCTCAGGCATACTTAGGGTTTCAACTATGTCCATCTGTTGACACTGCAAGTATTTTATCTTCGTGCAACATTTACTGAGCCCTTGGCCTGTATTTCTGCTGTCTGCCAGACCCTCTACTTGGAGCTTCCATAGAATTTTAAATATAGTGGGTTTGAAAAGGAACTCAGCCTTTGTCCTTTTTGTTTTGTCTTAATGTAGGGTGCCAACAGCTCTTTCAGCCAGAGAAGACACCTAGTCAACCTTATGTCGGCCTCCTCATTCTCTACTTCCACTGGGCCACAAATTCTGTTGATTGTACTGTATAATCTCCTAAACCTATGTTGAGTCTGCCCCTGAGGTCTGTGTTCATCATTAGCTTAGGCTCTGTCATTTCTTGCTTCATGGTTTTGTTTCCTAATTACTCTTTCATTTTGCAGGGGTTTCCTTCCTTTCTCTTCCTTCCAGGTATTACACTCAGAGCTAAGATTTGGGTCTCTACTACGTCTCACTTACATGTAAAATCCTTCCATGCCTTTGTTGTAACAACAGCAATGAATCATGGTCCTTTTCATTTTGGGGTTGGTTGGGCCTCCTAAATAATAAGTGAAAGAAGAAGGATTTGAATCTTAAGCTACATATAGCAGAACACGTAATCTTAATCTGTTCACTTTTATTTTGTTGCCTGTCCCCCACCATCTTTGGGTGGCCTTTAAAATCCTGAGCTGGCACCTATCTTTTTCCTCTCTTTTTATGTCAATGTCTAGGAGTCTTAGAATTTCAGAGCTGTTGCCCTTGTTGATCTTCCTCAGGGGTGTCATGCTTTCTTACACCGTTCTGTGTTTGGATGTGTTCCTGCCTTGTGCTCGTAGGGGTGGCCCTGCGGCTACCCTGAGCCCTCCATGCCCTTGTTAGCTAGCCTCTTTTACTCCCATGACACCCTGTGTGTGCAACTACTCTATTTATGTAAAATGTTTATGAATATATGTTCATTTTGGTGTAGTTTTAGATTTACAGAATAGTTGGCAATGATAACATAGTCTCATAAAGTCTCTGCCTAGGTTCCCTATTAACATGCCATGTTGCCATAGAATAACTGATGCAGCTCATAAACTGAAACCAGCATGTTATTGTTGACTAAAGTTTGCCCTTCACTAGAATTTCATAGGTTATTCTTTTGTGGTCCTTTCTTTCTTGGAATTAGAGAGGAAGCATCAATTAGGGTTTTTTGTTATTTAGCTTTATTTATTTATTTATTTTTTGTGGAATACGTCTCAGTTTGGGTTTTGTCTGATGTTTTTCTATGGCTAGGCATAAGGCCATAGGTTGGGAGGAAGACCAGTAAGGCGAGATGGTCAGCTGCCTGAGCAGTGCTCATCCTAGATCTCTCGATCTCTCTCGCTCTCACGCGTGCGCTCTCTCTCTCTCTCTCTCTCTCTCTCTCTGTACTGGGAATTGAACTCATCCCCGTGTGTCTTAGTTTCTTGTTACTCGTTGTTGGGACAAATACCCGACACTCAAAAGGAAGGAAGGAAAGGTTTATTTACTCACAGTTTGTGGAGGTTTTAGTTCATACTCTACTGGCTCCAGAGCTCCTTGAAAGTGGCATGGCTTCGAAGAACAAGCTCCTCCAATGGCGAGGACTTCTCCAAGGAAGCAGGGTAGGGCTAGACTGGGCTGGGCACATGAAGTCTTCCAATCACATTCCAGGGCAGGCCCTCTGCATCCTGCAGGATGGGGCCCGCACAGCCTGGAACCAGCCCAGCCCATTCAGCCAAGCTTCCTCAAGTTGACACAATGTATCAACTACCACAATCCACCCCTTGGCAACTTGGCAACTATACACATACTTTAAGCCAATTTTCAGGTATATAGACAAGCTGAAACATTTTATAACTTGAACATTGTATGTAGCATTAGAACCATGACATGTTGCCCCTGCCCCCCCAAATAGTCATGCATATCCTTTTATGCAAAAAGCATTTTAGTCCATCTCTAAGAGTTGTCAAAGTCCTAACACATTCAGCAATGCTGAAAAGTCCAAGCCCCAGGCCTCCAAGATCTAAGGCAAACTCTTAGCTGTGAGTCTCTGTACAAATGAAGTTAAACACTTACCACATTTAAAGGCACAAGATAAGCACTGCCATTCCAAAAGGTATACACAGCAGGAGACAAATAATTGGGACCAGGGCAAGTCCAAAATCCAGAAGGGCAAATGTTAAGTCCTGTAGTTCCATGTGGAACATCCAACACAACCTGTAATGAGTTGTGAGCTCCAAATGTCTTACATGGCTCCACCCCTATGGCATTTCTGCTGGTAGTTCTCATGGCTTTTCTCTCAGGGCTTCTCTGCTCCCTTTTTGTAGCTTTTCTTAGACCATCCACATTTTTGGCTTCTTTAAACTTCTGAGGTTTCTTCTGAATAGGCTTCTCACTCAGAGCCCTCTCGGGCACATTGAAATCTAGGTAGAAGCCTTTTAAACCTCAGAACTTCTGTATTCTGCAGGCGCCTAAAACCAGTGTTATGTGGATGATGCCAAGGGTTGCTGCGACCTGGAGCAGTAGTCAGGCTTCCTTTACTCCTAGCTGTAGGGGTCAAGTGCCTGGATTGCTGCGCACTCTGACCCTGATTCCAAGGAATAAATTTTCTATGCTTGTGCCATTCTGAAATCTGATGTGGCCACTTTCTCCATTCTGGAACCTGGTGTTGCTGCCACCTCCATTCTGAAATATGGGGCTCTGTGGCTTTCTCCTCAAAGCAAAGTTCCTCACCCTTGTGATTCTCAGGCTGCAAAGGGCAAGAACCTGCTACCTCCTGTGAAGCCCTCAGTACATCTTTTTTACTCTCTGTTCCTTCTCAGCAATGGAGATCCTCTCAGCTCTATCTTCACAGTCCACAGCCTTCCTGGTGTTTCCTTTCTAGTCAGACTCACAACATTTTATATCATCCTTTTTGGCTCTTTGTTCTTTATTTTTAACATAAATCTCGCTAAAAGCCCCCAACAACAACCACGCCACTGCTCCAATATTTGGCTGCTTTGAAATTTCTTTTTTAAGATTAATTAGTCCACTGTGTTTAATTTCAGTCTCAGGCAAAGTCTCTGGACAGGAGCAAAATACAGATAAGCCTTCTGCCATTCCATAACACAAATCATCTGCAGTCCAGCAACCAATGCTGTCCTTCCCAGCAGAAACCTCAACCTGGTCTTTACAGGCAGGCCTTCTGTCAGTCTTCTGGTGTGAGTTCTGATCAGAATTTCCTCTACAGAACAGCCGAACCTTTTCCAGCTCTTCGCAATTAGACCACATCTCCAAATATTCACTATCTCTGCTCATAAGCCATTTTTTATATCAAGGCTTCAAGCCAATCTTTTGATCTGAGTTCTGATCAGAATCTCCCAAACAGAACAGCCGAAGCTGTTCCAGTGCTTTGCTTGTAGGTGACATCTCTGAACTTTTTTTTATCTCTTTTCTTAAGCCATACCCAAAAGCTTGTAATCCACATTGTCAAGTATAACCACAGCAACGACCCCACTCTCGCTACCAAATTTTGTCTCAGTTACTTTTTACTCGTTGTTGGGACAAATACCTGACACTCACAGGAAGGAAGGAAAGGTTTATTTAGCTCACAGTTTGTGGAGGTTTAGTTCATACTCTGCTGGCTCCAGAGCTCCTCCAAAGTGGTGTGGCTGCAAAGATCAAGCTCCTCCAAAGGCGAGGGCTTCTCCAAGGAAGCGGGGCAGGACTGGGCTTGGCAGGAAGCAGCCAGGGCAGGGCTGGGCTGGGCTGATCACGCAAAGTCTTCCAATCACATCCCAGGGCAGGTCCTCCTCATCCTGCAGGATGGGGCCCCCACAGCCTGGAACCAGCCCAGGCCATCCAGCTGAGCTTGTTATTGTTGACTAAAATTTGCCCTTCACTGGGATTTCATAGGTTATTCTCTTGTGGTCCCTTCCATCTTGGAATTAGAGAGGAAGCATCAGAAACCCTAACTGTTTCTCTGCTTTCTTATTGCTTGCCCTCAGCAAAATCTCTCCCTGGAGATCTTGCATTCTTTTTGTGGGATAACGATAATAGTTTATCTTCGAAGCTATGAACTCAAAACTGTTTGTGCCGATTTGTTCACCTGCACAGAGTATTGTGTCAAAGAACGCATTGCAGTATCGGGGAAATTCCCAGCACGATGCCCAGGAGTTTCTGCTGTGGCTTTTGGACCGAGTTCATGAGGATCTCAACCACGCTGTGAAGCAGAGTGGCCAGTCACCACTGAAGGTGAGATATGCATTCCCCTGGGCTAGTCAGGGGTGAGCATCAAATGGGAAGAGTGAAGCGACTTCTTCCAGACCTCCACAGAGGACTTGCTGCATTTAGTTAATAGAACAAAACGCACTAAGGTTATGTATGGGTAGACATAACCTCGGATGGATACATGAAGGGGTTGTTTACTTTATTAAGTAATGTACTATCTCTCAGTGTGAGAGATGTTGTCAAGGAACTCATAGTCTAGCAAGGGGGAAACACTTGCTTTCTATGTGTACAGTAAGAGACACACTTTGTAGATTACTAGAATTAGTGCGCAATCAGAAAGGGAAGATGCGGGTACCTATGCAGTTAGTGCTGGATGTAAGCGTGAGAACCGAACCTTCGCAGTGATCTTACTGAGAAACATAATAATTCACTCTGTTTTTATAGTATGCTAAATGTGATGAGTAAAGTAATTTATACGAAGGAGAAGTATTCTCCTATGCAATGTAAAAATTTTGGTAATTCTCCTCTGCTTCAGATTTTACGTTTCTTGTTTTGGTGAGTCGTTAATCTAATCCAAGACCTTTTGTGCCTGAATGTGGTTCTGCCATGTGACCAAGTATGCGTGGCTGACTCTTTGTGTCCAGTTGGAGTAGCCAAATGGTCAGGCACAGTGTCTTACTCACCTTTGGGTCCTAATGTCCTGTGTAGCACTTTCTACATGTGATGGCCGACTCCATAACTAGTTAGGTGGAGGGACACCAAAAGGTTAAGTAAAATGTGAAGTAGAGGGCCAGCATGATAGCGCAGTGGCCTAAAGCACCTGCTTAGGCAAGCTTAGGCAGGCTCAGGGGACTGCAGTTTGATCCCCGGCACCACATGCTGTGCCAGCCTGCTAAGCCAGGCCTCCCCCTCCAAAAAAAAGAAAAATGAAATAGAGCATAATTAAATGTCTAAGTGAGTATCAGCATAACCAGTGGTGCAGGAGAATTGAGTGTGGGCAGAAGTGGTGGTTTTAAAGTGACTGGGATTGTTTCCCTGAAGAGGTTGGGAAGGGCTCTGAGAGCTGGAGCAAGATGGAACCATCCTGGAGAGAGAACTGCTTGGTCCTGATGGCTGGAGGGCACGGACACTGCTGCCGCACTCTGTCTGTGGCTGTGGTCCACGGGACCCACAGTGCTGTCTGCTGGCTTCTGGCTCCCTTAGCAGTGCCCAGTACCACAGCGTCTGGTGTGCAGTCAAGGATACTGTGACTCGTTAGGCTCATTGTCACTTAAGAATTAGTATTATACTGGGCCTGGGAGATAGCTCAGTAGAGGAAGCGCTTGCCTGGCAAGTGCAAGGAGTTCAGTCCCTGGTACTGAAAAAAAAAAAAAAAAGAATTAGTACTGTACTGCTAATAGTCAATTCTACCTTTTTTCAAAGCCTCCGTCAGAGACTGAGTCGATGCCTGAGGGCCCGTCTTTTCCTGTGTGCAGCACATTTGTCCAAGAACTGTTTCAAGCCCAGTACCGGTATGAGCAGATCAGATATTCCCTTTTATTTTGTCTGCTTTGCATGGTTCTAGGTAATCTTACTGTGTTTACGTTTTTGTTTTAAAAGATCTTCTTTGACATGTCCTCACTGTCAGAAGCAGAGCAACACTTTTGACCCTTTCCTCTGCATTTCTCTGCCTATTCCTCTGCCCCACACAAGGTAAGAACAAATGCAGTAAACTTCAGTAAGAAGTACGTTCTAAGTGTAGCTTTCCTTTGCAAGTTCTTGGAAGGCCTTGCGTATTTTGACAAGCAACTGTTTTAATGACAGCTTGAGTCCAGGCTGCGTTAAAGCCATAAAGAAATGTCTGTGTGAGTTTGCAGAGTGAGCAGGTGCACAAAACGAGGAGGCCTCTGCTGTACTTTCGCTCAGCTGACTACCCATGGGCACTCGGGGAAGAGTGTGGGCTGTGGAGTGACTTCCAGATGTTCTGGAGACCTTGCATTATATTTTCAATTAGTTGCTTTATTTTTAACTGTTTCTCAAAATTTCTGGGAGTTATGCCATTTTAAAGAAAATACGAAGGACAGAATCATTTTTGTGTCTGTCCAAAGATGTCTTCGTTATATTGTATAATTTTAGTTCAGTCCTGTGCATCTTTTTCATTCGGCTTCCAGGTAGAGATGTGGGTTAGCTTCACATCAGGCTGGTTTTGCTTCTTTTATATATTAGTTCAAGTAAGTGACTAATCAGGTCTGACTTTGATCTGTACAGGCCTCTCTATGTCACTGTAGTGTATCAGGGCAAGTGTTCTCACTGCATGAGGATTGGTGTGGCTGTGCCTCTGTCAGGGACTGTTGCCAGACTTCGGGAAGCAGTGTCCATGGAAACAAAGATCCCCACTGACCAGGTAATAACCTTGCTAAGACCAACTACATATGAGCCACAACGTATTTCTGTTTCTCTGGAAATTTTAAGTTCCTTGTCAGATGTGACTACGTAGAAAGTCAGGCCAGTTGCATTGGCATTGAGGGGAAAAAGTCAAGACCCAAAAGAATAAAATGTACAGAAAAACTAATCATGCTTAATTTAATTTTTTATGTTAATGCATATAGACACATGTATATATGTGTGTGTGCGTGTAATATTAAATGTGTATATTATGTATATAATTTCCTTTTTCCTATGAAAGAAAAGCAGGACTTGAACCAAGGTCTTCTTGTAGCTATGTTTATTTAATTGTTTATGCATCTTAATGCAGGTTGTGTAGGGTCTCACTACACGGATCAAATTCAGTGATCCTCCTGTTTTTCAGCATCCTAAGTGTTGGGATTATAGGCATGTGCCACCATGCCCAGTCTCAATGACAGTCTCAGTGCGTCCCAGGGGTGGGGCTGGCAGGGCAGGGATCGAACCCTGGCCCATGTCTGCCTAAGTAAGCCCCTATTTAATTCACTATTATTATGCTTTCGTTAGGAAAAAACATTCTTTAAGATTTATTAAAGAAAGGGGGCTTCATGACAAACTGAAAATGCCCTAGAAGCTCCTGTGCTGTCATTCGAACAATGAAAACTGCACGTGGGCTTTGTGTGCTCATGGGGAATCACTGTGGCAAGACCAGCCTAACCAGCAGCGTTGCCCCACGGTGGCAGCTCGCTCCTGTTTCCAAGGACCGAAAACTGATAGTGTTCCTGTTCTTTCTTCTTTTTTTTTTTAAATTTTATTTATTTATTTATTTGTTTGCTTGTTGTGTTTGTTTCTTTATTTATTCATTTTGTGGCTGGCTCAGCCTGCCCTGGTGGTGGCGCTGGCACAGCATGTGGTGCCGGGGATCGAACTGCAGTCCCTGCAGTTGCCTGAGCCCTCCTAAGCAGGCGCTTTAGACCACTGAACCATCTCGCCGGCCCTGTTCTTTCTTACTTGGAAGAATTCATTGATTTCTTTTTCCCTTCCAGGGTGAGAGGGAAGACAGGGAGGATGACTTGGGAGTCCCAGGGCAAAGCTGGTTTCATCTTAAAGCTTCAGTGCTGCCTGGCTCTTTTCAGATGTGGCTTAAATTATGAGATAATTTCAACTTTGCCTTTGACTTCAACTTGCTGGCAAACTATATTTGCATGTTTGCCAGCCAAAGAAAGGGCATGGCCGTTCAATTCACTAGAAGGCAATGTGCCTGGAACATTTCCCCTGTGGCTGCCAGCCCTTTACCTCCTGGAACTGAGCACCTTGTGGAGTGTGGGCACTGGCAGGAGGCACCGTCAGGCCAGTGTAGCCCTTGGCAACCATGCTGCCTGCTCAGGTCTTGGGGTCGGTGCTGGCTGGGACTGGGGCCTCTGTAAGCGCGGTGTGTACCTTGCACTGGACAGCACTGCTGAGATCCGGTGGGAGTCCTAAATGTTGCTGGTTTTTCTCCCCATCTTTTGGTGTTCATTTCACTGTAAAATATGGAACCATTTCAGAAGTACAATTTAAAAGTGAAAGAATTTAGTACTAAATATCTTAGTGTTAAGATTCACTGACTTCAGTACTATTCAGATGTTATACATTATTTTATAAAAGTACTTATTTACGACTTTTCTTTGCCTTGCTTTTTTACTCAGGTCTTCCCTTGCTAGTGTAAGAGTGTGCATTTATTCTTTTTGGTAGCTTTGTAAGTATAGTAGGGCTGCACTACATTTAACTTGTTTCTGTTGTTGGATGTTGGAGTATATTTCATTTTTTTCAATATAAGTATCAGGTTATTTGACATTTTTGACCTATTCAGAAGGAAATTTAATGATTAAGGAAGCATCTCGGAGTCACAGACAGACGCTGAATAACTATGGGCCCTCTGGCAGGTCTTTCCACCTTTCTTCCCTTGTAAAACAAGAGGTTAAAATTTATAATCTGCTTGTCTTCTGCATCAAAACTTAAAGGGACTTGGGATTTAGTGTCATATGATTCTGAAATCAGAGTGTATTGACAGACAGTTATAGAGGATATTGTGCTTCTAAAACTCTCTCATTAGCCAGGCATGGTGGTACACGCCTATCATCTCAGCGCTCGGGGTGAGTCAAGAGGATCCTTGTGAGTTTGAGCACAGCCTGGGCTACATGAGTGAGTTCAAGGTTACCCTGCACTATATAGTGAGGCCCTGTCTCAAAAAAGAAAATGAGCCAAAACAAACTCAAAAAGCAAATCTTTTGATTCTCTAAGTGGAAGTGCAGGGCCGAGTTCTGACTGTTTAGAGAAGGTCATATTAAAATTGGTAGGTCTTTCTTAGTGAATCCTCAGTTACCCAACTATTCACATTTTTCTCATCTTTTAGATTGTGTTAACAGAAATGTACTACGATGGATTCCATCGTTCATTTTGTGATACAGACGACCTGGAAACAGTCCATGAAAGTGACTGCATTTTTGCCTTTGAGACGCCAGAAATATTTAGGCCTGAAGGAATTCTCAGTCAAAGAGGTAAATGAGGGTCTGTTCCCTAACGCGGCCTCCATGTGTGGGTTGGGTGGTGTCTGCCTATTGGGGCATTCCACAATGATGCGCATCTGTTTTACTTGTGGTAAAGGGCACACCTACTGTCTGTTCCGATTTTCACTGTCTTGTTCATAGTTATTTCTCTCGCTTTCAGTAAAAGCTCCATTTCTGTCACCAATAGTGATACATATGAACTCCAAATCTGATTTGTCTTTATTGAAGAACCTCTCAACTGCCCTTCGTGTAGTGACCTTTGTGATATTTCTAAAAACCTTACCTGACCACAACTTTTTCTTTCAGCTATTTTTAGTTTCTAGTTGTGTGTGTGTGTGTGTGTGTGTTAGTATATCCTGTTCTCATATTTTACTCTTGAAGACTTATTTTAAATACCTTTTTAGTATACCTTAACTGAATTTATGCGGCGCAAAATTACTGTTTTTGTACCACCGTCACACTTAATAAATCACTGTCCTTATACTGTTCCTTTTTTCATTCTATATCTCCTTTCCACAGGGATTTGTTAGAGTAGCTAACAGATCCCTGGATCTGTTTCTCATCCTAAGCTGTTCGTGAGAAATGAAAGTATTAATAAATAAAGATAGAAAGCCAATGGAAGCGTTGAATCCTCAAACTAGGTGTGTTTTTTTTTGTTCCGGGGATCGAACTCAAGACCTTGTGTTTGCTAGGCAGGCATTGTGCCACTGAGCTATATCCCCAGCCCCCACAAACTTTTTTTTTTGAAGGGAAAAAGCTACCACTAACAGGAAAACTACAGTTTTTCCTAGAAATTCTGAGAAAAAGTTATAAGAAAATTCTTTTGAGGCAATCCACGATGATGTGCATCTATTTTACTTGTGGTAAAGTGCACACTTAGTGTCTATTCTGATTTTCCTTAGTACTGAGGTACTGAATATACAAAGGTAAGTGAGGTACTGCTGCCTTTAAGGGAGAGGCCATGTGCAACAAATAGAGTACGCTTCTGCATGAAAAAGCGATCCGTGGGCCAGCATTGCATCTGAAGGGTATGTGCCCTAACAGACAGTGGCTTTGCGATCAAGGGTTTTTAGGAAGTTCTCTACTGTGTTGTGCTTATCAGAGAGTTGGGCTGTTTTGCTCAGGGCAGTAAGGTAGGAGAAGCAGTGAGAGGACTAAGCATTAACCCACAGTAGTTGTTATCCTACCTGTGGTGTTGGGAAATTTTTCTTATTTGCTCAGACATGAAACAGAGAAAACAGATTTTTGATTGGAGAGGGGTGAAATCTCTTGTGAAACTGACTTCACGGAGTACAGACCCTAGAGAACCCCCACTGGATTTGAGATTCCTTTGTCTCCATAGTGTTAACTTTTCGCTTGGCCAGTACTTAGTCATGGCTTTGAGACCTCTGTTCTTAGCCTGCGTTGCTAAGAATGATCTCAGAAGCTTAAAAGGCAGGAAAAATGGTGCCCAAAACCCACATTTAGATCAGTGAAGTCGTTGTTTTCATGGTAAATGACATTGAACATCTTTTCATGATCTTGCTGGCCATTTATGTGCCCTATTTGGAGAACTTCGTGTTCAACTTTTTTTCCTACTTTACATTTCACTGACTTTTTGTAGAGTTGTAGGAACTCTTTATAAGGACCTGTATAATATTGGTCCTTAGAAAATGATTTTCAAATGTTTTTATTCCATTCTGTGACTTGTGTTTTGCATAAGAGTTCTTAATTTTTGTGAAGTCCAGTTTGCCAGTTTTTTCTTGCATTGCTCATGATTGTGCTGCCTTATTTAAGGATCAGTGGCCAAATCCAAGGCTGCGAAGGCTGGCTCTCGCGCTTTCTTGTAGGAGTTTTGCAGTTCCTGCTCTCCATGCGGGTTGAGTTAATCCTTGTATGTGGTGTGCGGTAGGGACCCAAGGCTGCTGCGTTGCGTGTGTATGTCACTTATCATAGCACCGTTTACTTAAACAGCTGTTCCTTACTGAGTGGTCCTGGTGCCCGTGTTAAGAGTCTTGTTTTCTTTCTTTTTAGCCTCTGTTTTCAGGGGCCGCTAGAACTTTATTTTCTGATGCTTTTTTGTGGTTTTGTGCATGAAATTGGTCAACTTTGTCCACTGCCAGTTTAGATTGTTTAATCTGTTCCACTCACATTTACATTATTGTTTTCTAGATAGTCTGATTTGATTTGGTTTTGATTTTCCTTTGGCCCTGTAGCTTTTATTTTTAAAAAAAAATTAAACTTTTATTTCTCTATTTCTTTCTTTATTTGGTACAGTGTTTTGCTATGCAGCTCGAACTTGGAGTGATCCTCCTGTCTCAGCCTTTCCAGGCTTGGGCTACCAAGCCTAGTTTTGGGGCCGACACAGTGTGCCTGGGGCTTTGGGGCCAGCATGGCATGTGATACCAGGGATCGAACCCACATCCTTGCACGTGCCAGGCAGGTGCTTAGACTATTGAACTATCTCCCCGGTCTGGTAGTTTTTAATTTTAATTTTCCAGTCATTGCATTTTCATTCATATGGTTTTGTTTATTTAAATTATTTTCTAAAAAACTTACTTTCTAACTTCATTGTAGTACAGGTTGCATGTTTGTGTGTGTGTCTCCGTCCACATCCACGCATCTGCCTATCCATACCCAGTCATCACCTTGTCCAGATATTCCTTCTTCACTCCCCACCTCATCTCCCAGGCTGCTAACTTCTGCTCTTCCATTGTCTGTCCAGTCCCAGCTTCTGTTGAACTCACATTCTCAGGGGTCTCTTGCAGTGATCTTTTTCCTGGAGTTCTTTGCAGTTGTGATCGGTTTTGCTTTATCTTTCTTAACACACTGTAGGAGCACAGCTAGTGATTATCCAGCTGAAAATTCCTCAGTGCTCTTACCGAGGTTGTTTATGGTTAGCGCTGAGTCTGTTCATAAATGAACTTATGAGCTCCAGAGGTTATCGTGCTAGCCAGAGAAGGACTTTACTGGAAAGATGTACCACTTACCTAGTGTTGTGGGCCTCTGACCTAAAGACCCTATGAATATTTCATTTAGCACGTAGGAGATTGCTACTTTCACACTTTGCAGGTGAAGGGCTGCCATTTAGGTTAAGGCACCAGGCCCAGCCTTCCAGCGGGCAGTAGACAGGCCCATAATCTGGGCGCAGAGTTCAGTTTCTGTGCAGTCAAGTGATGCCTTGTTTTAGGAACCGAGATCACTTCTGGAAGAACAGATCTTCCCACTTGTACCTCTGCCAAGAGCCTGGGAAATGTGGCCATTAATGCGACCATTGTTTCTAGTTCAGTTTTATCCTTCTCTTCATCTTCTCATACCAAACTCCAGAGTACTTATGAAGTAAAATCTATTCTTGCTCTTTTTGTGATTTCTTTATAGTATCTAAGCTTAAAAGTTTTCTTCTCTCTAGTAGTTTGATTTTCAGCCTTCTTATTTTAGTATTTCTGTGTTTTTAAAAAACAGAAACTTTCTAGAATTTATTTTGGTTTTAACTATATATACTTCTAATTTCAAATTGCCCTCATGTTGATGTATCTTAATAGCAAGTATTGTGTTGCTGGGGTTTTAGGTTACTGCCAGAATTATGTTACAAATAATTTTTTGTTTGTTTTTGAGGCAGGGCCTCACTATGCAGTGCAGGCTGGCCTTGAAGTTATGTACCCCTGATTGGCCTTCAGCTCATAGTGATCTTCCTGCATCAGCCTCCTGAGTGCTGGGATTGCAGGCGTGCACCACGATGCCTGGCCCTGAGAGCCTTTGTATAAGCCATTTTTGTTTTATTTTCCTTGTGGTGATGATATTGCTATGACAGCAATGGTAGGGCCTTTTTTCTTCTGTTCTCCAGTTGAGTCGTCACCTCGTTAGGCTGTGTACTTCCAGAGGATTAAAGAAATGAACACATATCTCATTAGGTGTTGTTGTGGTGCAGAGCCTTGCTCTGGGTGCTGCTTGCTGGGCAGCTCTTACTGATGGGGAGCTGTGCTTCGGGGCGCTGTGAAAACCACCATGCTTGCCAGACATACTTTGTCCACTTCAATGTGGATCAGCCCATGTGTGCTGGTTTTACTGAAACTGGCCTTGTCATATTGTCTCTGGTCTAGTAAGTGCAGCTTTATCTGTTTTTGAAAACAATAGTCAGGGATAAGAAATTGTGATGGGAACATTGTAGACCACTGTAACAGCTGTTTTCATTTTTAAAAATTATATTTCATTGCTTGTTATTGGATCTCATTTTAGATTTATTGGTGGACCATCTAAAACTATCTGGCATTCTGGCATTCTAAAACTATCTGCTTTCAACAAAGTAGAGAGTTGATTTTCAGTTTTTAAAAAAGGCTAATTTAAAGGAAGTAATGGATGATAAGAATTATGTTTATGCTTATGTAAGTAGTCTTATAGAAGTGTTTGTTGTTTTGGATTGCAGTTTAAATTCCGTAAAGGGGATTTATTTTTTCTTCAGAGCAAATTTATTTGTTTTGGATGAATGAAAAGAATTTTGAAGAGATACAGCATGTTGTTTTATTCTGTTTCAGGAATTCACTTAAACAACAATCTAAACCACTTGAAATTTGGCTTGGATCATCACAGACTGTCTTCTGCTACACAAACAACAGCAAAGCAAGGGAAAGTGGATCAGCCCAGCCCCCGAGCAGGGAGTGACAAGATTGTTCTGTTGGTGTGTAACAGAGTCTGCACTGGGCAGCAAGGGAAGAGGTGAAGAGAGCCAACGTATTTTCCAGTAGATGCTGAGACTTTGGTCGTCAAACGCCTTTAGATGTTCTAAAGAGTTAGGGGTGAAAAATCATGTACATGATTGATTTATTTTATCCCTTCTAAATATCCATACCTCATTTTGTGGGTTTGGAGGGGAATAGTCTAAAGTTGGGGTGGTAGGGCCAGGGATGTAGCTCAGCAGCACAAGCACCTGCTGGCAAGCACAAGGTCCTAAACTTAAATGCTGGTACCCCCCCCCCCCCCAAAAAAAAAAAAAAAAAAGAAATTAGGGCAGCAGAATCTGAGTTAGAAGGGTTCTTCAAGCTCATCTAGTTTCAGAAGGCCCTTTTCTTATTATTTCAGCTCAAGCTCTTGCTCTAGACCCATATCCAGCTACTTTCTTAATAGAGTTAAAAAAATAATTTCTTACTTTCATGGCTGGTGCACACCTGTCAGTGCACCTCATTCTTATGTCCCAAACTGAACTCTTGCTCTTTCCCTGTAAAATTGGCCCTCTGATACTTCCTGTCTTGGCAGAGGGAACCACTATTCGACAAATACATAAATAAATGAAAAAGAAATTTGGGAGTCAGAAATACCACATCATTCTGCTGCCTTCTCTAAGAAATTGAGGAAGATTTGCAATGTCTTTTAAAGTAATTTTATCACAGAAGTATTGTGATACCCAAGGATTAGCAGGAAATGTTCCAGGCAGAAAGGAACAAGGGCATTCTTAAGTGGATTTCTAAAAATTTTGCTTTGTGGGGCGGGGGAAATAGCTCAGTAGAATAAGTGCCTGCCTGGTAAGCACAGAGTCCTGAGTTCAATGCCCAGTACTGCCAAAAAAAAATTATTATTATTATTATTTTTGCTTTGCATTGGGTTCCTTGGGTGGTTAGTAACATAATAGAAAATGTATTGATGCATTTATTCTCGTCAGTGTGTCAGGCACTGTTCTAAACCCTGGAGAATACAGCAGTGACACAGAGGCCATGTGTCCTCCTGGAGCTTGCATTCTAGTTGTAAACACTTAATTTGTCAGTACATTTCACTTGAGATAAATGGTCACCATGTGCTGGCTTGGTCACCAGCACAAGCCTGAGGAAGGCACATGTGGGGTGAGGGGAAGCCGGCAGGTCTGGTTGGGAAGGAAACTCTGGAAGGTGTCCTTGGGACCGGCTTTGCTGCAAGCCACAGTGGGAAGCAGGAGAGCTGTGCGCATGCCCAGGAGAGGGTCCTGTCACGGAGGCTAGGAGGAGTGAGGCATGTGGAAGGCACCGAGGAAGGGCAGCTCATCTTGTGTGTGCAGCAGCTGTGGACCCTCTGGGTCTCTTAAGGAGTGATGTCATGTCTTCACAAACGTCATTGCTGCCTGGCTTCTCATAGCTTAGAAGCCCTAAGTGTAAATAATGCAAAGAGTGAAATAGAAGATAGTGAGTAGGAAACGGAGGCAGCTTTTGTGAGTGGGAAGGAGACCTAGAGATGGAGGAGGGTGAAGGAGAATACAAAGAAGGGAGCGCATCGCACGCAAGTGCCTGGTGCCCGTGATGAGGTGGCCTGTGTGCACTACAAGCATGTGCTCACAGAAAGAGCAACGGTGGTGTTGTACGAAAGGCATAGTGGGGTTTCGTGGAGCTCACCTCACATCGGTAGCCTAGCAATGGCCAGGCTCACTGCTAAGCCCTCTTGTGAGCAGACACTAGATGCCTACCAGGGGTGGGTTCTTCTGTGCCAGCCTGGCCCTGAGCCAGAGTTCGCTGTTAGCTAAGTTGCCATTTGTTCATTCGACATCAACTAGTTTCTGGGCATTGGCCATTCTGGCTGCTAGGATTAGTAAATTGCAGTTAGTGCCCTCAGATAATGCAGTCATTGGTGGAGACAGTAGTGTGGACAGGCAGTCACAGCGCAGTGTGGTTATTGCTGTGGGCCATACAGGAAATAGACTGACAGCGTGCTTCCTGGAGAAAGGCGCCTTCATTGGGGTCTCATGGAGCTGAGGAGGAGACAGCCTGAGAAAAGGTGGGAGGGACATTCCAGGCTCATGAGCTGAACAAAGACCTGAATATGTGAGGGCACTGGGAGGACGTACTGGGATCTCAGTGTACAGGTCTGTGTGGCTAGGGCCGTGGTAGCAAACAGTGATACCAACAGCCTGCTGCTGTGTTCACCACCATTGGACGAGGACGTGTGTGATAGTTGCGGGGAGACCAGTAGTCCTCAACTTCAGCGGCATTTTAGAACCACCTGGGGCTCTTGGAAACAGAAAGAGTCCCTGAGTTACATTGCAGGTGATTCCATTAGAATCCCTAGGACTGGACCTGGCCCACTCTTGGTGCATCTTTGGTACTGTTGGTGTGCAACTGGGCCCGAGAACCCTGGTGCTGCCTCTGATCTGTTAACCCACGGGCACCTGGTGAGGTTGGCGCTGATGGCAGTGTCACTGGCTTGGTGCTGCTTCCCTCATCCTCTGCCTCCCAGGTTCTCACCACTTGCCCAGCGCCCTTCCAGCCCCAATGTCCTGTATCACTTCACTCCTGGTGGCCAGGCTCCTGGTCGCTCCTGTGTCCTTTCCTTTCCTTTCTCTCTGCTTAATCCTCTTCCCTGGCTACCTTACAACCCGGCGTTGTACTCTATTCTGGTGTATTAGTCATTCAGTTTTAGGTAGAAATCTAAGTCATGCTTTTGACCTTTTCCTCATCTCTTTGTGTAGTTACCGTTGAATTTCCTGTTGGAATTCTGTCCTCAGACCAATTATACTGAGATTCCGTAAGGGATTGCTGTACTGTTAAGGTGATTGCAGTGTTTCTGTGTGGCAGGTTCGGACTACCTTTTGTCTTGCACTTGGAGAAGAGAGTGGCCTGGGACCTTTTACAGAAGGAAATCTTGGAAAAGATGAAGTATTTCTTGAGACCTACTGCTTGCATTCAGGTCTGTAAGTATTTTGCTATCCCAGCAGAGCATGCACATGTACTCTGTGAGCAAACTGTTACTACAGTGACATTTGAATTTGTTTTGTTCAGATTTTCGAGGCTAGGAACTTATGCCTCATTTTATAAAAGGAGCTAGTTGGTTGCTGTAGGATTTTCCTTGTGTGCTCAGCTTGAAGAAGTTATAGTAGAAACTTTATTTATACAGTTAAAAGTGTCATTACTAGGACTGGGGATATAGTTCAGTGGCACAGCACCAGCCAGGCAAGTGCAAGGTTGTGAGTTTGATTCCTGGTACCAAAGAAGAAAAACCTCATTACTATGTTAGGCACCTACGTAAGACTGTTTAAGTTAATGTGCAGTGTGAGCAGGGTATTACTTGTCTTCTGTAACATTTGATAGGTAAATTGCATTTGGGTAGATCATATTTAAGATATTTAGGGTGGCCTAGCAACCTAACAGTACTGTAGGGAAGCATTTTGCCGAACAGTTTGCTATAATGCCACCATACTGCATGCACTAGTAGAGAAATTCAGTCCAGTCTCCGTTGTGCCTTCGATGCAGGTGTGTCCCTTCAGCTTGCGTGTGGTCAGTGTTGTGGGAATAACATACTTGCTGCCCCAGGAGGAGCAACCCTTGTGCCACCCGACAGTAGAAAGGTAAGGAACGGCCGCCTTGCAGCACCCTGCATGTACGTATGATGCCAGGCTGTGCGCCGTGTGATTCCTACGTGACTGGGTTAGGCGTTTTAAGTTCATTTAAAAGTGAAATTCTTAGTTTTTATTCATATTTAAGTACGGAGTGTTTTATGACCTTTTTTACAATCAGAAAAGCCATGGAGCTGTCAGGGAAGCAGTTTACAGATGTATCACACTTGTGTATTTATCATGGTTGTTTCTAGAGTGGCTTTCTGTGCATGACTTTGTCTCTCCTTAGCCCTGAAATGGTAACTTGTGGCCTAAAAGATAAAGCCCATGTTTCACAGTACAGGAAATTTTTTCAAAGACAATGTTTTTTTATCAATACGTTCTAGGCATACATAATGTTCACATTCATTAGGGGGAATTTGTACCCATACGTGATGGAAGTTTCCTCTCTCTTTAGCCCCCTTTCCCCTCCTCATTTACTAAAGCTTTGTTTCCATTTTTATTTTCTCATTTCAGTTTTTCCTTTCTCTTTCTGTCCTCCCTAGATCCCCCTCCCATTTGAATGCTTTCTTCCTATTTCACAGCACACGTTATACATTTTGGCCCCAGAGAAACAATGGGTATTTACACGTGTGTGTGTGATTTATTTCACTGAAGGTGTTCTCAAGGTGCATCCATTTACCTAGAAATATCTCAAGCTTATCTTTATGGCAAACTGTACTCCACTGTATAAAAAGCCCCCACATTTTCTTTATTTAGGCTGTTTCCAAGCTTTGGCTGTTACAAACTGTCCTGCTATAAACATACATGTGCACATATCACTGTGGTATAATACTTTTCTTTTAAGAAGATATCCAAGAGGGGAATAGCTGAATTGAATGGAGCCTCTAGTCATAGCTTATGATTTTTTTAAAAATGTATTTAGAACAGTGTTTACAGGGTCTTACTATGTAGATCAGACTCCTAGTGATTCTTCTGTTTTCAGCCTCCCAAGTGCTGGGATTATGGGCGTGCGCCTCCATACCCAGTCTCAATCACTGTCTCAGAGCTCTCTGGGGGCGGGGCTGGCTCAGCACTGGGGACAGGGTTGAACTCTGCCGAGATCTGCCTAAGCAGGTGCTTTAGTCTGCTGAGCTATCTGGTCAGCCCAAGTCCTAGTTTTGAGAATCTCCACACTGATTTCTGCAGAGGTTGCACCAGTCTACTCTCTTGCCATTAGCAGAGAATGGTTTTTTTTTCTTCCCATGGTACGGGAACCTTTTCAATTTGAACTTGGATGACTTCTTTTTCATCAGACTTTGCTTTTTCTTCCTCCCTTACCTTGAGTTTTCCACTCCTCTTCTCGTAGAATTAGTTTCTTCTCTTAGCTACCTCATTCTTTCTACATGTTTTGATTATGTTTATGATGGGCTCTTGTATTAATAAAATAGAAATTACATATTTGGGATATATTATTAGAAATTCATGTTTTTATTATATTTTTCAGCACATAGTGTCTGGGTTTCAGGATTTAAATAAAATATATGACATAGTTCTGTTTGAAAGCTCCCTTTTGATATTAGAGATGAGACTAGATTAGATTGTAATCCAGAGCATTGTGCAACCTAAGAAAGATAAAATCAGTGGTGCTCACGAAGTGCTAGAAGGTTTTCTGAGGAGATGGCAGTGGCCAGTGTGTGTGGGCAAGTGCGTTGCTCTCTTGGCTGGGGAGGGAGGCATGGTGGAGGTTGGCATGGGCAGAGTGCCACGCGTGGACTGTGGAGCAGGAGGGGAGGTGGGAGAGCAGACTGCAGGTAAGGAACCCTGCAGAACGTGGGAAGGAGTAAGGAACACATAAGCGTGACCATGAATACTTGGAAGGGGGTACTTGTACTTCCTTTTTTTCTCTGTTGTTTATTTTAATTTAAAAAATGTTCAGCCCACTTGTACATTAGCTACTAAATTCATCCATATAATGGTCTCACTATTTTCTTTTGGGGAATTGTGAAGATTTTTCAGTAATGACAGGATTCTAGGTAAAAACAGAATCACATTGTTTTAGATGGTAATGTGTGGCTTCCCTGTTCTATAGGGCATTAAAATCTTGCGGACCAGGTGGTACTGCTCATGTGAAACTAGTGGTGGAATGGGACAAAGAGACAAAAGATTTGTGAGTATTTCTTTACTTGACTTTTATTCAGTCATTGTTTTGTTTTTGTTTCATGCTGTTGATCTTTCTCATCTTCCGAATTAGCTGGAACATAAATTTTTTATGTCTTCAGCTACATTTGTTGTCTACTCAAAGCAGACTTCTCCTCCTTCCCTATAGTCTTTGTGTCTGAAAGTCTTAGAACATTTATTTTCTGCTCAGAAAAGTGCAAGGTTGTGAGTTCAAACCCTGGTCCCGCAAAAAAAAAAAAAAAAAAAAAAAAAAAAAAAAAAAAAAAAAAAAAAAAAAAAAAAAGGCATATCCTTAGGTATAAAGAATTGATTTGATTTAGTCAGCAGTATTCAGGGATAATCCCAGAAACTTAACTTCAGGTCAGTTCTTAAGATAACTTTGCAGATGGAGAACTTTTCAAGAACATTTGGAACCTTTAGCAGGGTTGGATGACCACTTTTGCTTTCTTACACTTTAATCTCTCTTTTTTTAAACTTTATTTATTTATGTTATGGGCTGCTCAGCCTGCCCTGGGGGTGGGGCTGGCGCAGCATGTGGTGTCGGGGATCCGAACCACGGTCCCTGTGGTTGCCTGAACTTGCCTAAGCAGGTGCTTTAGACCGCTGAGCCATCTCGCCAGCCCTACATCTTTATCTCCTTGATCATGAATTTACTGCTCCTTTTGTCTCTTCTGTAAGAAACTGACAGTGCTGTGTCCTCTCACTGTAGCCTGTTTGTGAATACTGAAGATGAGTACATCCCTGACTCCGAGAGTGTCCGTCTGCAGAAGGAGCGGCACCATCAGCCGCAGACCTGCACCTTGTCCCAGTGTTTCCAACTCTACACCAAAGAGGAACGGGTGAGGGGCTGGGCAGTTTTGGTTGGGTGTGGCGGGCAGGGCAGGGGGCATGGCGAGGTGACAGTGGAGGAGCAGAAGCTGCTCCAGAAGCCTCCCCAGGGCTGTGTCTCCACGGATCACGCCTGTGCAGGCTGTGCACTAGTGCTGTTGCTTTCAGGGCTCTAACAAAAAGTAATTTAGATTTTTGGTCCATCGGAATGCTCTAGAAATGCTCTAGAAATGAATCTTCATCATTTTTTAATGGTTGATTTCTTTTCTATAAGTTTTAAATCACTTTCCTCAGTGGGACAAAAACAAGTGTTTTCAGCTTAGTACCTATGTACTGAGAACTTCAGTGTGCAGACGCATTTAGATTTAATGAAAGTAGCAAGATATTGCATGAGCCCCTTTCAAGTTCAGTAGACATGCGTGGCTTCTGTACTGCAGCGTGCAGACACTGTGGTAGAATAGCAGTGCTCTGGACCTCGTGGCACACTGTGCTTTGCTGGTGCTGGGGACTCAGTAAGCACTTACGTGACAGGTCGGACAGATGGAGGGGCAGGGAAGCCTTCACATGGGAGGCCTTGGACGTGGCTTTTGGTGTGCCTTAGGAATTGTGGCGGAGTCCTTGCAGCATGCCTCTGGTGCCCATGCTTAGAGTGACGTGGCCCTGAGTCTTCAGTCTTCACCTCTTCCATGGGCAGCTGTGCACTTCAGGCGCAGCAGGCACTTGGAGCCCACTCTCCAGTGGCTGGCCCTGTGCTCTTGAACGGGCCATTGCTCAGCATCCTAGGGGGCTTGACCACACCACTGGCTTTTCTTTGATGGCCTTCTGGCAACTTAAGTATGTCTTCTGCTACCACTCCTGAGAAAGCGCTTGTTCCCTCCCCAGTCTGTTCATAGCACAACTCTTACTTTTCTTCAAACGTGCAAAAATAGTTTTCATAGTCTTGACTGAGTCTTGTCACCTCCATGCTATTCATAGCTGTTTCCTTTAATACTAGCTTTCATGAGATGTGTTTCTCAGCTTGGGACTTAATCATAAAGTAGCTGGCTTCTGGTGAATCCCATAGACTTTATGTGGCACTGTGTTCTGCTTACCTCTTGGACAATATATACGTGACTCTTAGGACCTTGGGGGATAGTTAGAGGCGAGCACGTCCCCTAGGTAATAGCTCCAGTGTTCACAAACATCTCACAGATTCAGAGTGACGAGCTAAGCCGGGCGTGGTGGCGCATGCCCATAATCCCAGTACTTGGGAGGTTGAGGCAGGAGGATCAGAGTGACTAGCTGGTGCCAGCAAGATAGTTTTCAGAGGGTTCATTCACTGAGGTGGAAGCAACGATGCCAGGGTAGCAAGAGCTTGGCATGGTTACGAAGCAGAGATGAGGCCATGTGGTGAGAGCACCAGAGGTAGGGAGAGTGAAGACAGCGTGAGCTCTCTGACGACAGTTGTTTTTCTCACTAAATAATCCTGGTGTTCTAGAACTTGCTCAGCTATGGGCAGTATCCAGGAAACATGTACTAGATCTATGAGGGGCCTAGGGAAGTTCAGTAATTCGGCCCCAAAGTGTGCTACAGATAGGGGAGGGGAGGAGGAAGGACTTTGCCGGCAGTAGGCTGCGCGACAGTGGCTTCAGGGTACAGCTGCGCCCCTTCAGTATGGATCAGCTGTGCTGCAAGACTGGCAGCCATTGTCGTGCTGCCTGACACAGGCCTTGGAGATGGTGCCCACAGCTCTGATAGGGACAGCACTGGTCTTTTAGTTGCTGTCAGTGTTTCCTCAGGAGTTGGCAACCTGGGACAGTCTCAGGTGTGCGCTGAGTGGGCTGCCTGGGAGTCAGGACGAGCAGTGTAATTTGTCACAGGAGGCCGTAAGGGGATCTGATAGTTAATTTCAGGCACTCAGAATTGTATGTTGACAAGAGATTGAATTGAACTTTCCATAAAAGGCAGAATCTAAAGATTGCAGTGAACATGAAAGTGATTTTATCCTAAACGTGAAAGACCTTTATGGCAAACCACCTGAAAGTGGGTTAGTGTCTGCTGAGCTGGTTCCTTTCCTTGGGAGGTAGAAGCAGTTCTGGGCCCACAATAACAGCACAAATCTAGAAAAGGAGGGGTGGGGATGTTCAGAGTGTGCTCTCTGTTCTTGGAGCTTTGCAGTGCACAGTGAGATCAATGTGGATGCCCGAGAAACACCTGAGGCACTTTCCAAGCCGGTAGACATCATCACAGCATACTTACCATGTTTTACGAAAGTACCTATGAGGAACATGTTAAAAACCTGTTTCTTCTACAACACAGACGTTGGATTGGATCGTTGTGTGTGGGAATTTTAATACGTTGCATAGAAATGTGGACGTACCAGCTTAATTTCAGTCTTCCTGATTTACTCCGTCTACCTAAACTTCTGTGTCTCGCCACCCTCCTTGCAAACAGGACTAGGCTCCTTGTCATGAAAACAGAGTTCTCTTAATCTTGCTTTTCTTTCACTTTAGATACCAGTCTCCTCTTTGGCTCGCCCACTCCTGTCCCCACTCCCAGCCTCTTGCCATCTTTCTGACTTGCGTTGTTAAACTGGTCACTGCAGTTCTTGGTGGCCCCCATCTGTTAACCCAGTGGTCTCTTCTCAGGCTACATTTGATCTCTGCAGTGGCTGCGGGGCCAGTGACTTCACTGCCATTCTTTTTTCCTTGCATATGCAAGTCTTCTAACTTGCCTGTTTTTCTGACTGCATCTGGAGTCTCTGGTGGCTGAGTTTTGGGATTTCCCTTAAAAAGAAGCATTGCACAGCCTGTCCTTGGCTCCTCTCCACTTCAGCAAGAATTGTCCTCCACTCCCATGGCTTCCTGTACTTCATCGTATTGATGATTCCAGGTCTTCTAAGGACCGAAAAGACTTTTCATGTATTAGCACCTCTGTATATCCTCATCCTCACCTTGTTCCTGCTGAGGTGATATAAGTGGATTTTGGGGCCTTAGGTTAATGTTTAGAAAGGCTTTGCTGATAGCAGGAGGGGAGGGTTGTTGGGGAAGTTCAGTGCTTAGAGAAGACAGAACTGATGAAGTCCAGGCGAGAAGATGAGGACTTGGCATGAGGTGGTGTGAGTGGGTGAGCAGAAGAGGAGGCAGGCACAAAAAGGGCAGGGAGACTTAAGTGGTGATGCAGAGCAAGAGAGGGAAGTTTGGGGTTTGGCATGATTCTGTGTCCTGCCTTTGGTGGGCAGCATTAGTATTTTCTGAGATAGGATGGACAGATAAGAGCAGAGGGAAGGCTTATGTTGGTGGGAAGATGTTGAGTTGAGTTGAGTTGGGCGTGTGCTGACTCGGGGTGCTTCTGTGATGCCTATCAACCTCTCTAGTATTTTTGAAGTTAGTTGTTCCTCTCTGAAGGATCGTGTGGCGAGCACACATCAGGTGCAGACTCTTCTTAGGTGCCACTTGTGATTGTGCTTGGTATTTCTTTGGTTTTCTCTTGGGCGGTTTCCAGAGAGATTCTGCATTGCCCATGACCTGGACAGGAAGTTAGTCTGTCTGTCTCACGTCTTGCATGAAGCAGTGCATAACAGAAGTTGTGCTTCTTGTTTTCAGCTTGCCCCAGATGACGCCTGGCGGTGCCCACACTGTAAGCAGCTGCAGCAGGGGAGCATTACACTGAGCCTGTGGACTCTGCCAGATGTGCTCATTATACACCTCAAGAGATTTCGCCAGGTAAGGAAACCTATCCAGTGAGTTTCCGGTGTCCACTTCTGGTAGTGTGTGGATTCTTTGGCGTCCCTGTTTGGCACATGTTTGCCCATCATTGGGGTTGTGGCTTTTCTTTCCTGAAGCAAAATTCGAACATTTGAGTTATATTGCAGATATCTTACTGTCTTGAGGGTTTGCTTTAGACTAGTAAATGCTTTGCCTGAAGTTTGGTATGTTTATATTGGCATTAAGAAAAACAGTAGAGATCCTTTGTGGGAGAGAAAGGATTTTATTTTTACCTAATGTAATGCTGACTGGCATCCTGCTCCTGAGGAGCTGTTGTGCCCTTGAGGAGGTGAGTGGTAAGTACAGGCAGAGAAGACGTGCTCCTCGTCGTGATGCTTCGTGTATCGGTTTTTACAAAAAACCTGTCTGTTCCTGGGATCGTGGTTCTCTTAGCCAGCCTTGCTGAAGGCAGAGGTGGGCAGCATCCCTAGGCTTGGCTTTGAGAATGTCTGAGAGAGACGAGCCTGTGTTCTCCAGGCGAGGTAGAAGCTAGGATGCCCGCTCAGTGGCACAGGCAGCAGCGTCTGCAGGGTCTGGGTCTGGAGGAGCAGAGCACGTGCAGAGCTGAGAACAAGGGACAGTGAGGTGGTGCCAGGGTGGGCGCTGCTGGAGCTGGGCTCTTTGGAAGGGTCATTCTGGCTCCCACCAGGAGAACTGATGTGAGGCTGGGAACGAAGCCAGGGAGAGCTGGAGGAGGCCAGGGCAGGCATCTGGGGAAGGCTGCTTCTGGTTGGGATGGAGAGATGCGAATCAGCTGGGGACAGGCAAAGGTGGTGGGGCGATGCAATGCATGGCCCCAGAGAGAGTTCTGCAGCCTTCCCCTCAGCTCTGCAAGGGGAAGCAGGTTGAGGGCTGGATGCAGCCTGCTGTCCGCTCCCATGTGGATGGGGTGGTCTCCTTGCTCTTGGCGTCTTGGGAAGGCATGTCATTCCTTCCAGGAACCCACCACTGAGCCTCCTCTTGGACTGCTCTCCCGTGCCCTCCTCACCCTGGCAGACTCTTGCCGCTTGGCTGTGGCTCCCTTGAGTCTTCTGTTCATTCTTGTGTTTACCCTGCCAGTTCAGACTTTTTGTTTTTTCCCAGCTGGTCGCAATTACAATGTCTTTTAAATTGGTGTGACATTACCTCCTCTGTAAACGCCTCGGTGCCTCCCCCTTCATCACAGAATAAGGTCTTCTCAGCCTCGCCTTCCCGACCAGTTAGAGCCTGGCTCCTATCTTTCATGAATGCTTCTGTGCCCTTAATAGAGCCATAGCTCCTGGGGTTGGCATCTCTATGTCTGGCTCATTTCGTGAAGCTACTGCTGACTCAGAAGACATGGAGTAAATGCCTCTTCAGCGTAATGGTTGGATCTCAAAGGATTTTCCTTGCACTTAAGAGAAAACACATGGTACTCAAGCTTGCCATTTAAATGAGTGTGTTAAGCTAAGTCAGTGTGCCTTTGTGATGTCTTTGTTGGAGGAAGAAGGAAAGGGTCCCTGCTTCCTGAGCGCTCCTCTGGGGCAGCCACAGGGGAGATGTGTCTTCCATGTAGTCACCACTCCACGAATGCTCCTACCTCTCTGATGGAGGTGTAAGTTAAAAACTGGAAAAAACTGGCTGGCCAAATAGCTCAGTGGATTAAACAGCCTGCAAGCAGGCGCAGGGGCTGAGGGTTCAATCAAACAGAAACTGAAAACTCTTAACAGATGAGGAAATGTGAACTCAGAGAGGTTCATTTACCCTACTGGCTCCCTTTTAGTTGTGTTAAAACCTGTTCCACTAGACCAGCGGTGGTGGACCTGTGGGGTGCTTGCTGCAGCGGGCAGGTTGCGTTGCTGCAAGCTCTCACAGGCTGGCCCTCACTGGGGGCCATTAGTCTGTGTCCTGGGAAATGCTAGCTGGGTGGCTCAGCCTGCTTTAGCAGGTAGCGTCCACATTTTACACTGAGCTCATCTGCCATTTGCTTACATTAAAGTATCATCAGAACTTGTTTTTCTCCTGTGACAGGAAGGAGACAAGCGTATGAAACTTCAGAACATGGTCAAGTTCCCCTTGACTGGCCTGGACATGACACCTCACGTGGTTAAGAGAAGCCAGAGCAGCTGGAGCTTGCCATCCCATTGGTCCCCGTGGAGACGGCCCTACGGACTCGGGAGAGACCCTGAGGACTACATCTATGACCTGTATGCTGTGTGCAATCACCATGGCACCATGCAAGGGGGGCACTACACAGGTCTGCAGCGTGCGCGCCACGTGTCTGTGCTGGCATCCTACAGGCGGGCTGGCTTGGATAGGGTCGCTTGGCCTCAGAACCTCCCTGTCCCTGCCAGTGTGCTGTTGTGAGGGCAGGCTCGTCCTCGAGGTCACCACCCAAGAGCGAGTGTGCTACAAGCCTTCCTCTTCGTCCTGAGTTGGATCACTTAGTAGTTAGCAGATGTCACCACAGAGTGTATGTGCATATAGTGCTATCTGGTCAGCTGGGGATTCACTGTTGACCCCATTTGCACTCTGCATTTAAGGTTTTGCTTTGGTTCTTTGAGATTCTAGCTGCTCCCTTACTGAGAATGACTGAGCCACTTGTAATAGTGTTTTTATTCTTTTTGTTCTAAGGATGAATGTACTTTTTCATTTGTAGAAGCAGCTCTGTTCATCATATGAAATATAGAGACTAGAGACAGGTGGAAAGGAGAAAGCCATGATCTTGGGCTTAGCACTTAGATAACCGTTGCTAAGATTTGAAACATCTGTGATAACATACACGTAAGAAAATTGCCATTGTAACCATTTCAGTGTATAACTCAGCGATATTGAGTACACTCCCATTATTTTACAGCCATCATCATCATACATCTCCAGAACGGTTTTCACTTTTTCAAACTGAAACTGTCCCAGTGGTGGCAAGCCTGTAGCGCTCTCAGTGATGCGTGTGTGCCACAGGGTCACCTCCACTGTGTACCACTGGAGGACAATTCCATTCTTTGTAGCCCCTGACAACCACCACACTCTTTGTCTCTATGGATCAGTAGCTGCCTCCTCTAAGTGGAACACGCAGTGCTCTTTGTGACTAGTGTATCTCATTTAGGACAGTGTCTTTAAGGTTCATCCATGTAGCGTGCATCAAAGCCTTCTTCCTTTCTAAGGCTGAGTAACGTTGCATTGTATCTCGGTAAGACTTTGCCTATATACTTATGGTGTTTTCTGGGAATCATTGCTATTACTTTACTATTGTGGTTATTTAGGGGGATTCAGGCACCTCGCTTTTAGCCTGCAGTGCCTCTGCCACATTAGAGATGAGGAGGTCTCAGCCTCTGTCTTCAGGGCTATAATCAAATAGAGGGAGACAAGCACCCCTGCAGCACTGTGCAGTGGGCTCTGCGGTGCAGGTCTGAACAGTGGGCGGAGGTGGTGTGCCCCAGAGGAGTACCTGTACCACAGTGGCCCTGGGGGAGTGTTGGCTAGTGCCACTACAGCTGTCCTAGTGTGTGTCACCACGCTCTGGATGTTCAAATGATGAAATTGTCTGACGCCACACATTTCAGATCTTGCCCTGCAACACCAGTGGCTATCTTTGGGCACACTCATTTTTTCTAAATTTTAGTTCTGCATTTCCTTGAGAGTCTTGGAAATGAAATTGTTGGGTTAAGGACATACATAAACCACTTGAAGGGCAGGCATATTTTAGGGCTTCTCGCCTGGTGGACATCTGTTTACATGAGGGTCAGCGAGAGGGTGATCCTGTCAGTCGTGTTCATCTGTGTGGGCGGCCAGGACTGGTTTCTGTACCCTTAATACTCAGTGCATTTCCCAGAGCACTTCTCAGGAATTTTATTTCTTCATCAAGTCTGTGCTTTCTGTAATAAGACCCTAGCATGTCAGTACTGATCATATATTTACAAAGGTAGGGGCAGATAACTAGCCATGGGACCCAGGGATACCCCTTCCTGCCGGCCACCAAGGGAAAGGGGTCTTCCACCTTCTCAGCCTGTGTAGATGCTCTTTCAACGTTTTCTCTCTGCCCCTCCCAGGACAGGAAGTCAGGAAGGTGACTAGCCGCCTGTCTTACTCTTACAATCCTTTCGGCTCAATCTCTTTAAATATTTAAATGATGCTGGCAGCACTTGTTTGTGAGAGAAACGACCCCAGCCTTCCAGTGTGCCACAGCGGGCCAGCATGGGCTGCTTGTTCTCACTCCAGAGAGCACTTGCAAGGAGAAACAGAAGATAGTGTGGTTCCAGAGATGCTCTAAAGTCATAGAAGACTGTACATTCATTAAATACCCAAACACATCTTACTTTGTACTTTATCTTAAGCCCATTTGAATTATGGCATTGTATTTGGTGCCTTGTGTATTTTATGTCTATATTTGCGGGGGCCCCTTGTATATAATTTCTGCTTGGACTTTTGCTTTTGTGTCATTACTAGTAACATTTATGTTCTTGGGTAGTGAGTCATGGAATTAATTCGCTCATAGTCTCTTGGAATGGAAAAAGTCGTAAAGTAATATAATTTCATTGATTATCTGTGTCCGTTGCCAGCATTTGTGACCAATATTCATCCAGTGTAGGTTTTGGTAAAGGTGTCACTTTCCATTTATAGTAGCTCCTCAGGAAAATAGGGACTGGCTTTTGGTGTGTTTTTGAGTAAGAAATCTTGGGGAAAGTAGGCCAGCACTAGGACTTAGCATATCCTGCTGCTGTTTATTCAGAGCGGCCTTGGGAAGCAGCCTGCAAACCTCAGGGCAGCGTAGCTCGGTGAAGGGTTCAGGCTGGCAGCAGCCCATGGCACCGGCTTTGTGATCTTGGCCAGGTAGCCTGCTCTAACATGGATACCGACCATTTGATAAGCAGAAAGAGAGCAGAGCTGCCTCGGTCCCTCACCTAGGAGTTACTCAGACAGTTTCTTTATGTTTTCCCTTTCCTGTACTTAGGCCACCCTTCTGGTTATCTGGAATATAAAATATTTAGAGAACATCTGAGATAGCATTGTTGGATGAAAAATGCTGTGTTTGCCACTTTTCGTTTGGAGTATCTGCTCTGGTGTGTTCTTTTTCAGTAGTTCTAGCTATAGTTGCATGATCTGGCTGACTTATGCATGGGCTTTAAAACATTGCTTGTCAAACTGTGTTGAAGACTTTTTTCTACTTACAGTTTTTCAAGCCTTTATAAACCAGTACTTTTGTACAAACACAGCAAAAACATTAGAGGAATATCAGGTAAAAGTTTTTGCAAAGTTTTTTTTTTTTTTTTTCCGAGACCAGGGTTTGAACTTGTGACCTTGCACTTGCCAGGGAGGCACTTGTGCCACAGAGCTATCTCTCCAGCGCCTATCAGGTAAAAGTTTTTGAATGCTTACTCTGGCCTTGGTGCCGCTCTTGTAGAAAAATGCCAGTCTCTGAGCCACAGTTCAAGTGGCACTGGCCTACACAGTGTGTTAGAAGATAGTGCTAGGAGGAAAGCAATAGGATTTCTTTTTGATAAATAGATTATTTAGTTACTGTGCTGCCTTAGTTTCCATCCATGTCTGAGAACAGACCATCCTTAAGGGAATGAGATGACAGCTAGAGCCAGGTGATGGTGCCCCTGTCCTGGGCGTGTCCCCCGCAGTTGTGCTCCTGCTCAGCACTCCAGAACAAGAGCCACCTCGCAGTTGGGTCATTTACACCTCTAGCCTGACCTGACTGTGGCCAAGCAGGGCTTAGCTCTGTGTGCTATGTGTGTCTTCACTTCTCCCCAGCTCTGCTTCTGGTGAGTGCTTAGCTGCACACCACGCTTTTCCCGTGCTTAGGGACTCTTTCCCTGCTCCCTCTTGGGCCCTGTCAGGGCTTATAACCCCTGCTTGTCTGGGCCATTCACCTCTTCTGGCTGTCTACTTGCTAAAGTGTTGTGGCTTGTGGAGGGATTCCCTTCTGGTTCCTCTCAGGCTCTCCTGTGTGGGGCTGCACTAATTCTGTATCAGCCGGCATTCAGCTAGGTATTCTCACACTCATTTGATCTCACTCCAGTGAGTGGCTGTTTTAGAAAACCTGATGATAATGTGCCTTTTTGGGTCAGGCACGCAAGACTCACTTGTAAATCCCCACAGGGCGACTTGGCTTCATGAAACATTGGTGGGGAAGGCGTGTCGGAGATTAAACCCAGGGCCGTCTGTGTGCCAAGTCTGTGCCTCCAGTCCCAGTCTCCTTAAATTTTTGTTGGTACTTGAACGCTCTATTTCTCTATCAGGTTTAGAATTTGAGCTGGAGAGAAAGTTCTCTGCGTTTGTTAGTGTATATGTTCTCAGTTTGCATTGTGTGAGTTACCTGCTGAGGAAGAGGGCAGAGCAAGGGTCTAAGCTCAGGGGTTAGAGAGGCTGGAAGTGAGCTGGGCTCTGCCCCTTGCCAGCTGTGTGACCGTGGGCCCTCGATAGGGGGTCTTTGGTCTCTGTAAATTGAGAACAATAAGAAAACAAATCTTAGAATCAAAATGAGGTGCTTGGTATATGACATGTGAAAAGGAGGTTAGATGCTGCGTTATTAATATTATTTCTATCTGCATTTTGTGTTTTTAGCACTGAACACTAGGATGTTAAGTGCCTCATTGAGCCTTTTCACTTTGGCAGTTGACATTTTGACTGTGTAATTCAGTGCCATTCTGCGCAGTGTAAAATGTTTAGCATGTCCCTTGCCCCATGAGCGAGATGCTGGTGGCATGCTGCTGTCCCTTTGTGTCAGCTAAAATGTCTCCTTCACTGCTGAATGCCCCCTGCAGGGCAAAATGGGCATGGTTGAGACCCAGTACTTTGATAAGGACATTATGTTTTCTAAGGTGAAACAGAAATGTGTCTACTTGGAGTAATTTGGAGCTTCTGAAAAAGTTTTGCCTAAGGGTAATATGGAATTTGGACTTTTTTAACCCCTGTGTTATTATGTTCTGACTTATACGTCTTGAATTGATTCTGTTAACTCAAGAGATGGAGGTGGTGGGTGAAAGGGAAAGGCAGTGTGGCTCCCTGGGCACTAACTGTGGGCTCCTCTTGGCAGCTTACTGCAAGAACTCCGTGGACGGCCTGTGGTATTGCTTTGATGACAGCGACGTGCAGCAGCTGTCGGAGGATGAGGTGTGCACGCAGACAGCCTACATCCTCTTCTACCAGAGGCGGACGGCCATCCCGTCATGGTCAGCCAACAGCTCCGTGGCAGGTGAGATGGTCCCTGCTCCTGATCAGCTCTTTCTAGAGCGGGAGGTTGTGCTTCATGGGTTGCAGATCTCAGAAGGTTTTGTCACTATTGGTTTGATTAGATTAATTCCAGCGTATGCTTGTAGCCATGGACGTGAGGGTGAGCTGCAAGGCACCAGTGGCTGGCAGGGGCCATGTGGGGACAGGCCCAGAGCTTGTGTTCCTGGTAGGATGAGGGCCTGAGTGAGCAGGGCTGCAGCCTGGCCTCCCGCTCTGAGGCCTCTGCTGCACTTGCTGCGGCACACATTTTGTCCAAGCCACACGTTCGTCGCCACTAGTGTGTGATCAGAACACCTACCTAGGGGGCTCATGACACATACTGATTAGATAACAGTATGTGAAAAACACTTTGTCAGAGGGAAAACCACTAAAAGTAGTCTTTTTTCCAGTTCAACAGTTGACCTGTTTTGTGAGAGGCATTGAGGGTTGTAATGTTAGATAGCTGTGTGTAGTCTCACGGTACCTAGCCTGTCGTATTAGTAATTAGCACAGCAGTGAAATTGACGTGCAGTATGTGTGCAGGGTACGCAATCCAAACAAGGGGCGTGGCTCCAGGTTCTTAGTTTGACTGTAAGGGAACATGGCAGAGGAGAGTGTCAGGGGAGAGTGTCAGCGGTGTAGGCCAGAGCATGGTGACGTGCCCCTTCCCAGACCTGTGAAGGCCTAAGGCTAAAGTGGCTGAAGGAAGTTTCCCTCAGTGACAGGACCGCCTGCTAGAGCCAGGCCCCACCAGTGTGTGCTGCTGAGGAAGTGGTGGCTTCCCGCCGTGCTTCTCTCAGAGTTGTGCTCAGAATGGATGCGCTGTCAGGTGTACTTGAGACAGTCCTGCTTGAAACTCACCAATTTTCAGAGCATTTTCTGTTGCCCTAATACGTATTTAAGGGCATCCCCCAAACGCAGATTGACACTTAGCTCTGTATGCATATGTATCGTTAGCATCATGAAATGATCATGCCTTTCTGTAAAGGGCTGGCGATGCAGCTCAGTGGTAGAGGGTGTAGCTGCACACATGCTTGGGAGGCCTTGACCCTGTTCCTAGCACCACCTGTCCCCTGCCCCTTGAACTCCGTTAGGCAGCGCAGCTGAGAAGAAATGCAATGCGCCATTGCTTGTTCTCGCCACACCTCGGACATGACTGCGAGTGTGCAGGGCCCGCCTGGCCGCGGCCGACAATGTTGGCAGGAGAGATGGCTGCGTGAGTGCCGTCTGCAGGCCATTCTCCTGCTGACTCCTCAGATTTGCACCTGGCATGCTGAGGTGCTTCTCCCTGTCCTTGCATTTATTACTCCTGAAACCTTGTGTGTTGGAGCTGCCTTCTGTGTCCTCATCTTGTGTTTGGCTCTGTAGTATATGTTAAGCCTCAGCCAAGGACATCAGTACCCCAGCTTAGCTGTGACACCTTTTAAGGGTCTGTGCAGCATCGAGACTATGGGACGCTGGCTGACACAGTGCCGCCTCCTTCTCTGCAGGCTCCACAAGTTCGTCCCTGTGTGAGCACTGGGTGAGTCGGCTCCCGGGGAGCAAGCAAGCTAGTGTGACCTCTGCAGCTTCTTCGAGACGCACCTCACTGGCCTCGCTCTCGGAGTCTGTGGAGATGACTGGGGAGAGAAGTGAAGATGATGGTAGGTGTGCTCTTGGTGACAGATCACCTGAGGCAACTGTTGGACAGGGCACAGGGCCCACAGGCTTGTGGGCACAGTCACAAGGGGTTATGGGGAGACTGAAAGGGGAAACAGCAAGTGGGCTGCATAGCTGTGGGTCACAGTTGTAAGTATAAACAGGGTTGATGACTTTCCCTCTGTGATCCAGGCCGTGTTACTTCTTTTTGTTTTCCACTCTGATGGTCTAGTGTGCAGAGACTCTAGCTTTAACTCTGAATACTAATGCATATATTTAAAAAATGTTTATTATTTATTTATTTATTTATTTGGTATAGGTTCTCACTGTAGGTATCCTCCTGTCTCAGCCTCCCCAGCCTGGGATTATAGGTGTGCACTACCACACCTATTTTCAGTGTTTGGCATGGCACCCCCAGGTTCCGGGGCTGGGTTGGTGTGTGGTACCATGTATCAAACCTGGGTCCTTGTATTTGCCAGGCAGGCGCTTAGACCTCCAAGCTATCTCCCCAATCCCAGTGCACACATTTTTTGTCCAGAGTGCTTTTAAAAACCCTCTGAATGGCTCTAAAGGCTTAGCGAAGCTATACCTACCCAGAGCTACCTGGTTAATAGGAACTGTTTCCACTCTGGTGCCAGCTTCAGACTTCTGATTCTGAACATCATTACAGTAGAAAACCTGCCAAAATTGAATAAAATTTGAACTCTGGGCTTTTTAAAAGAAACCTTCCCTTGGTGCTAGAGTAGTGGTAGGAGGGACCTTAGAACACATAGGGACCCAGTGGTGTGGGCAGGAGCAGGCAGCTGGTGCTGAGAGCTGCAGGGAGCGGGAGCGGTAGCGGGAGGGAGCTCAGCTCCGTAAGGAGGGTGGAGTTCAGATCGCTAGGATCACTTCTCTTAGTGGATAACGTGCGAAAACGAAGTGAGGCTGAAGCTGCGGAAGGTTGGAAGGACGTGGTGAAATTAGCAGAGCAGCCCCCAGTTCTGGCTCTGCTGCCTCTCTGGCTTGTTGCTTTATTTATAAAATAAGATTATAAGGATCTAATTGCTGATGCAGCTCCTAACATTTTTTAACTTAAGCCAAATAGTGAATCTTTGCATGTTTAGACAGAAGTTGTCTTTAACACAGCCTGTAGACTTAGAATTCACTGTCAACAATGAGCTCAGATTTGATTTGCCTCAGTCTATTCTTAAACACTATAGTTAGTGGAATCAGTATCCTCTCAAGCATCACCTTGTTGAATGGTACAGGACGGCACCGACAGGACAGGGCCTGGCTCTTGGAGTTTAGAGAGATGGAGCTTCCTAAAGGCCACCTTTAGAGTATCAAGTATGCATAGTGCTCAGCTGAGAAGTTTTTTTTGAAAGTTTTAAACCGCTGCAAATGCAAGTGCTCTGTATTATTCTAGTTAGGAAAATCCCCTGGCAGTTGTAGGTCACCCAAGGTGGTCTAACTGCATCCGGGTAGTTCCTCTTATTGACACACTTTGATAGTTGCCTGTTATGAACTACTTTACATGTGGCGCCGAGAGGGGGCCACAGGGCGACAAGTTCTGATACTAGCTCTGCCTGTAATTACTTGTATAATCATGGGCACAGTCCCAGATGCTTTGCAGTGCCATGGAGAAGCTGACGTAGCAGTGCGCATTCAGGGAGTGTCTGTGAGGGCCATGTACCCTACTGGCACAGGAATTCTGAGGGTTTATTTAGTGATCAGGCTGCACAGTGGTTGGCACTGTAGTCCATGACCATATATGGCCCATACCTTTTTCTGTGTATGGAAAGTTTCTGGAGCACAAACACACCTGTTCGTGTCACCTGGGGCGGCTTTTGTGCCTTCATGACAGAGTCGGTGGTTTGCCTGCAGACCTGACACATCTGCTTTCTGGCCTTTGCATGGAAAGTATGTTGACCTCTGCTGTAGTGCCAGGAGGTCTAGGATAGCCTCTTCAGAGATAAGGGGACTGGGCTCTGAAAGGCTGAAGTCACACGGCTGTCCTTAACTCCAGACAGGCTGGTTTTGAAGGCCATGTTCTTGTTATTCCATGAGCCTTGCTTTTGTTTTATATTCAATATCTTAAGATATTACTGGAATGTTTTTGTTGGCTTAGCTTAACAGAATTCTCTTTTCTGCATTCAGGAGGCTTTTCAACTCGACCGTTTGTGAGAAGTGTCCAGCGTCAGAGCCTGTCATCTCGATCCTCTGTCACCAGCCCTTTGGCCATCAATGAAAATTGCATGAGACCATCTTGGTCCCTGTCTGCTAAGCTGCAACTGCGTTCCAATTCTCCTTCCCGATTCTCAGGGGACTCTCCAATTCACAGCTCTGCCTCCACCTTGGAGAAGATTGGGGAGGCAGTAGATGACAAGGTTTCCATCTCTTGCTTTGGAAGTTTGAGGAATCTTTCTAGCAGCTACCAGGAACCAAGTGATAGTCACAGTCGACGTGAGCACAGGGCCGCAGGCCGGGCCCCACTGGCTGTCATGGAAGGTATGTTCAGAGATGAGTCCGACAGCCGCAGAGTGAACTCCAGTGTTATCGATACACAAAACAAAAATATAGCACAAGGGGACCACTTACCTCCAGTCTCTGATCCATTTGATAACAATAACCAGATTGCGTATGTGGATCAGAGTGATTCTGTGGACAGCTCTCCAGTCAAAGAGGTGAAGCCCCCCAGCCACCCAGGCTCACTTGCAAAGAAGCCAGAGAGCACAGCCAAGCGATCTCCCAGTTCCAAGGGCACTTCTGAGCCAGACAAAAGCTTGCGGAAGGGGAGGCCCGCCTTGGCCAGCCAGGACTCGTCTCTTTCAAGTACATCCCCTTCTTCTCCTGTTCCCGTGAAAGTTTCTCTAAAGCATTCCCGTTCTCGAAGCAAAGCAGATTCATCTTCCAGGGCCAGTGGCAAGCATTCATCCCCTGCCCCTGGCCAACCCAGGAAGGAGGCGTCCCCCAAGTCCCAGGACTCGGTGTCATCTCCTTCACCACAGAAGCAGAAGTCGGCTTCTGCGCTCACTCACTCTGCTTCTTCTACGCCTGCCAAAAAAGCCTCGGGCCCTGTCACCAGGGGCCCCTTCCCTCCTGGGAAGAGCAGGACTTCAGATCGGACCTTGAGTAGAGAGGGCTCCAGACAAAGCCTCGGTTCTGATAGAGCCAGCCTCACATCCACCTCTAAACCCAGCTCTCCTCGGGTGAGCCAGGCCCGAGTGGGGGAGGGCAGGGGTGACGGCAAACACGTGCGGAGCTCCTCTATGGCCAGCCTGCGCTCCCCCAGCACCAGCGTGCGGTCTGGGCTGAAGAGGGATAGCAAGTCTGAGGACAAGGGGCTGTCTTTCTTCAAGTCGGCCTTGAGACAGAAGGAAACACGTCGCTCAACTGACCTTGGCAAGACATCCTTGCTCTCTAAGAAGGCTGGTGGAAGCTCTGTCAAGTCAGTTGGTAAGAACATGGTGGACGACAAGGCCGAGAAAGGCTTCCAGCCTCCAGGCTCCCAGCAGCCAAGTGCCAACCCAGCTGGGAAGGAGCCTGTCTGCAAGGACCCGGCGTCTGCTAAACATTCCCTGCTGTCTGCCCGAAAATCCAAGTCTTCCCAGCTAGATTCTGCAGTTCCTGCCTCTCCCAGTGGCAGGCAGTCTGCTGAGAAAGCCTCCAAAAAGTTACCTGCTAGCATGCAAACCTCTGCACGGCCTTCTCAGAGACCTCAGTGATATTTCTGCAGTCTAAGTGTTCTATCTGTAAAGATGTTTATTTATTTAGAAATTCCCCCTCCCACCAAAGCCCTTTTATTCTTTTGTTACGTGTAATTTTTGGGTCACCTGCCTGACTGTGCCTGTGTGTGCGTGTGTGTGTGTGCGCGCGCGCGCGCTTGTGTGTGTGTGTGTGTGTGTGTCTGTCAACAGTTTAATTGCAAATTGTTAAAAGCGTCGCCTTACTCTGTCATTGAACCAAATAACAGCCATAGGCAAAGCATCTAGACCAAGCTAACTGGAATCATTGTAGATGATACCCTGGACAGCTCCTTTAGCAAATGTACATATTTCTTTCTAGAGAACTCTATTGACTTTCATTGGACACTAGGGTTTTGAACCTGTGAACCAGGTAAGCTATCATTAGTGTACAGGATTTGACCTAAGTTTCATTTGAGCAGGATCTGGCCTCACTGGAATTTTCGAGTGACTCCAGAAGCTTTAAAAACTGTGACACTAACAAATAGAGGGAAAAACTTGCTTTCTGCACTTTCGCCCCCATCTACCAGTCTTTGTAAGGGCAATATTTTAACACTAATGTTTCTCAGGTATATATACTCAGCTAGTCTAGTGCATTAGTAAATGGAGTAAAGAGGAAGGTGACGTGTGGGTGACTGTGTCATTTCTTATACTGCCACAGATGAGAGGTTTCACAGGTGGTTACAGAATCTCACATACCTTCCTCTCTGCAGAGATGTGTGTACCCTAGCCTGCCTTGCCACTTGGGATGTGTCCAAAGGTGGCAAACTGGATAAGCAGAGAGCCAGTCGCTAGCTCAGTTGCTTTGCTTCTATATTTGCTAGCTAAGGCCCTTGGGATTTGAGCTGTAGCAGAGCAGTTCACACCTCTGAAAGATAACTGGAAAGAAATGCGCTTTGAGCTGGACGCACGCGTTGAGACCATTCTCCTTCTCTGGGGTTGCTTTTCCTTGTTAGAGGTTGAAGGCTCCATGCCGCACCTTCCTGTGGGCTTGTTTCCTCACCTTGTCATTTGGGAAGAAACCACCTCCTGCCGGGAGTCAGTGATGGTGTGGAAGTGATGTGTGACAGAGTGTCAATACGCACTTCAGCTCCTGCCTGTCAGTCCTGGGTAAGACTGCCTTTTGGTAACTCATTTATAATATCTTCTTTGTGCTGAGGATTTAATTTCATACCAAGAACTTGCAGGCAGGATTTGGAGAATGTTCCATCTGGCATTGTCAGGAAACTGATTTCCCCTTGTACGGAAAAAGGGGAGCCTCGGTAGTATCAGATCAGCTGAACCTGCACTCCGTCAAGCTCTGGGATGTCTGCAAGTGCTTTCCTGCTCACGTCCTACTTTTCTCCTCTTTTTTTTTTTCTTTTTGTTATGAAGAGAGTCACAGTCCTGACTCTCCTTGGACAGCATGTGTCGTTAGTTTATGTGCTTTACTTTGTTTGGATCATAAATGGTTGAATTTTTTTCTGAGCTCTAGGTGCACAGGTCCATTATCATCCCTGCTTTATACTGCTGTATGTGAAGTAATCGCAAAGCATAAGCATGCATCGCCATGAATTCTGCACTGCCCTTTTTTTCCTCTTCAATGAATATCTCTTGGGAAATATTTCCAGTGGGCTATTTTAGCTTCCTTTGCTGCTGCTGTGAACATTAGTTGGCACCTTCCAAGCTTGGAGGTCATTGTGCTGAGGGTGGCTGGCCATCGTTAGGACTGACACGCTCGGTCTCATAAAGGTTGCACATGCTTCCGTGCTTCGCTGGGCACAGCCCATTGCACCCGCTCCCTGCCTCGCCACCTCACGGTTTGCCTGTCATTTCTGGGGGCTTTCCAGAGCAGCTGTGTGCTCCACCAAGCAGTCGGCTGCTGCAGGCGCTGGCTGCCTCTGTGCTGTTGCTTCCATGGCACCGGCAACCCCTCGACTGCCCTGGATGGTTTATTTCCTGAGAAGGGTGCGCCCAGCGTGGGACCATCACTACCAGGAATGGAATGTATGTCAGGTTCACACCCCTCATCCTGTTTTGTAGATAGGTTTCATTTGAAATTCGTTATGTGAAGCTTGAAGCAGTCTTAGAATAATAGTTTGATAATAGCCAGAGGCTTTTAATAACACATTTTTTGCCCTAATCAGTTAAGCATTAGTAGAAACTTTCATTTTCACAGTGATAAATATCTTTATTCTGAAGTCCTGTAGGAATAGAATTTCCATTATGTATAATTTTTTTAAACTCTACAAATCTCTAATTTTCCATGGGATCTAGAAATAAAATTTATACTAAAGTCTGTAAATGAATGTCTATGGAATTTAGTCCTTGTTTCAGATTTAATTAGATAGGAAAAATCAGTAAGTGTTACAACATTGTCTAAGAATCAGTAAGCTATTAGACTTCCATGGTTGGTAAACAGAACATTTCACTATTCCTAAAAACTAGGTGGAACTTGAAGCCACAGGAAAGGATATTTTACCCAAGATTTGAAGGTCCTCTCTGCAGAGTGAAGAGTCTTAGGGAACGTGGTCACTTGGCTCAGTTCGTTTCTTGTTTAGGTCATGAGACTTGTGCTTTATCTCTCCCCACCCCACCCCACCCTCACCCCCCCAGTGGCCTTTGGTACATTGAATTATGTATGTGTGTTAGGGTTAAAAATCTGCTAAGGATGGCAAGCCTGGGATTCTGGTCAGCAACCAGATGGGCCTAGTTAGTACATTTATTTTCTGATGGGCACGAGCCGATTGGCACACTTGCTAGCCAGAACCATGTAAATCCAGCGTGCCAAGGCTTTATCTTAAGACCTCTGCAATCCCCTACTGTGCGGTGCCTCTTGCTTCACACTGCCTCCTTGTGTCTCCTCATGCTAACAGCAGCCTATGGAGTATCTGTAGTGTACAGAGGAACTGTACAGCCTCAGAACCGTGAGGCTGCCTGAAACTCACGAAATCACTCTGATCATTCATTTGTTCTGCAAACATTCATCGAGCCCTGCATTGCGGTGGAAGGCAAGCTCCAGGGCTTCTCTGGACCTGAGGAGCCCTGAGAACACAGCCGCAGCTGGTCATACCCAAGGAGTGTTGATTCTCCACAGGAAGAGCTGGTGGCTCCTGCTGCTCAGCCGAGGCTGTGGTCCTCTTCAGCACATCTGCTCTGTCTGGAAGCCGTCTCTGGAGGTGCCGCACTCTGCTGCTTGTTCAGTCTGAGCTATCTCTGCTGTTCAAGGATTGAAAAATCCATCACACAGTTCCTATACATTAGTGTGTCCGTGCTTGTGTGGTCACGTGTCGATCTGTGTGTGAGAGGGGTGTCTTCCTGCTGTCTTTTGAGAACACAGGAATAGTAGTGGCAGCTTTAGAGAAAATGAGGCAGAGAAAAGGTGGGTGCAAAGTCCATTTATTTATTTTATGTTTTTTTTTTTTTTTTTTGTATTATGACCGGCTCAGCCTGCCCTGGGGGTGGTGCTGGCGCAGCATGTGGTGCCAGGGATTGAACCGCGGTCCCTGAGGTTGCCTAAGGTTTTCTAAGCAGGCACTTTAGATTGCTAAGCCATCTTGCTGGCACAAAGACCATTTATTTTACAGTAGATGCACATCTGATGTTGGATCTCATTCTGACAGGTTACTGCCTCCTCTCTAGATGGTTGTTACCAGACGACAAAGGCACTTAGTGTCCCAGGTTAGGATGCCAATTATAAGCACAGATTTAATGAAACATGTTCTGCAGGCACACTGGAGTTTATATTTGTATTGGAGAAGGACACAATTTACTGACAAACCAGTGCCTCTCATAAACACAAAACATAGCTTTAGTGTGCAGGCTGTTCCGCCGTTACTTGTTAATCTGACATGTCTGGGGCTGGGCCAGCCAGTGCTTTTATTTAGGTAAATATGCCAGTGTCTCCTGCTGCCTTTGGTTGACCCCCAGAGTGATTTTTCAGCTGCGTTTTTGAGCATGGCCAGTCATTTTTACCCCAAGTAATGATAGCAGATTTGCATGCCCTCCGTCTAACAGAGAAACCATGCTCTACCTATGCAAACAGCCAATACAAAAGGCTATTCTAAATGTTAAGTTTGAAGAACAACCCTTAAATTATGGAACTCTATTTTTAACTTTGTAATTTTTAAAATGTGGCATTATCAGTATAGATGAGCATGAATGTGACCTCTTGGTTAGTTTTGCATATATTTCTCTATTGATTTTTCTCTTTTACCATTGGTGAGATTGTGTTTAAAATAAATATTTTGTGGGCAGGAGTGGAATTAGGTATGTTGAACATACGTTGATGTACATACTGTATTTAGCCTGAAAACTTTCCTAAAGTATTTTGTTCTAAAAATAACCTGCCATTTTCTATAGATTTTAATTTTTTATATCTTCTAGGATTCTACCGTGGTCACAAGCAATGAATGTGGCTTGAAACCACGCTAACAATTTAAAAATGCTTTTGTAGATACTTCAAGCTACTTTGGAAGGCTTTGGAGCTTGCCTCCCACTGGTCACAGTAAGAGCAAGGCTCTGAAACGTGTGATGGCAGTGTGCAGCGGACCCGGGTCCAGATCCACCCGACGCTCATTTAAAACCAGTGTTTTCCATTTGGGGAGACAGGTGTTTGGCTGATGCGAGATGCTTTTTACCTCCACACACACCCTCTGAGATTCCTAGGCTTGTGCTGAGCGGCCCATCTCTGGTGTTTCCCAGCATTCATGAAGATGATCTGGGGAATTTTTAGGGTCTGGGTGCTGCTCCCACCCAGGCTTTTGACTTAATTCATGGAGAGGTGGGTCCCAGAAGTACCACAAACCCTGAGGTTCCTGTGTGTAATTTGCTGTCAGGATTAAGAGCCGCTGTGATTCACCGCCCCTTAGGCGAGCATTATGGTGAGTATCACTGCCATGCGAAGTACTCAGGAGCGACTCCGATTGCCCAGCTGTCCTGGAGAGGAAAGCAGAAGGACGACTGGCGTCAGTAGCCTGTCGGAGCACAGAGTGTGGAGCGCCTGCGGCTGGCTGGACACTGGCCAGCGCGGTGGGTGGGAGCGGGAGATGGCTGCGGCTGGCGTGGGCAGAGGAACAGGTGGTCTGTGTGCTTCCCAGAGCCCTCCCCTGGATTCTGTGTGGTTGGGATTGAGACCCATGGGGGAGGAGGAAAGTTACTCTAGGTTAGAAGGCGTGGAAGAAGAAAACAGAAAACAACCTTTCAGGCCTTGCAAAACCCACCCCTGCTTTTGATAGAGCGATTGCCTTTTTGTAGTGATGAACATGGCAACTCCCAGGCTGCTGCTGCTGTCTCACTTAACCCCTCTCTCCTGTGGCTCCCACCGCTCCAGAACAGTTTCTGGAATTCCTTTTCATCTGAAATCGAATATGAAACATTTTACTTGGAATCTTTTCTTCTTTTGGTAACTCTTGTTGCAACTTTTTCATGTAAGTTTTAAAAAAGTAGTGCGCATCCAAACTGTGGCCAGTGTACGCTAACTTACAGAGGCAAGTGAGATTTAGTTCAGTCTAGGGTGAGCTGAGTGCACTACAACATCTGCAAAAGGACCTCCAGGCTTGGGTGGCTTCATCTTTTTTGAGCATTATGCTGCCTACAAATATAGACATAGTTTAGCTGGTGTTTTCAAAATTTCAAGGGAGAAACACTTCAAGCTAGAAGGGACAATTGAGGTTGGAAGTGCTTCTGTAGAAGGGCCTTCCGGAGCAGAGGTGTTGTACAGATGGAAATGCGGTATGAACTCTCCCAGGTGCTATTCTAATGGATGGTGGTGCGACGCCCGCTGACTCCAGTTGGCGCAGCTGGAGCGGGTGCGCTGTGCGCAGGCCCTTGGAGCCATGCTCTTGCTTCGTGGAGGGCTGCTAGCAGCACGTGCCTCTCCCTGCTGGTTAGAATCGGATTCAGGCCCCACTGAAGGCAGCCTCTTGCTGGAACGCTCATGCGCACTGGGACTCCTTTAGTCCTGAAAGCTGCCTGTCCTGTCACTGTACACAGAGCGCTTTGGCGTTGTTCCCCTACCACTGAAAATTCTGTGTGGTTTTCTTTAGTTGTGTAATGAAATGGAAGGCAAGATGCCTTTCCTGGTGGCTGGAAAAGGTATCTTAGCATTTTAAATTATTTTCGAGCAAGTGCATGAGATGTGTCACTGACTTCTGTTATTTATTTGTATGTTTTGTTATTCGAGGTGTATGCACTTTTGAGAAACAGAATTTATATTTTTATGTTTAAAACATTTTATTTCTGAAACAGCAGTTATGTAGTATACAGTTGGAATTAAGAGAAAAGTGGAAATGTAACAAAATACAATAAATTTATTACGTGATGCCCTCCTCAAGCCATCGTCCTCTTTTCTCCCTCCTGCCAGCTGTATCTTTCTGGTGTTGACTAATAACATTTGTGTGCCATTGACATATACAGAATGCTTTTAAATTGCAGTGTTAGGTGTGAAAAGCAAGCTGCAAGATACCTCAGTCTATGTAAAAGTTTTTTTTTTTTTTTTAAACACATCTATGCTTATGTGATTTTCACAATTTGTGGTCGTGTGGCAGGGCAGAGGCAGTTTGTCCTGGGCCAGGAAGCCGTGCAAGAACGCATCTGGTCCAGGCCAGCAGACCCAGCATGCTGTGTTGTTTTTCCTGTCCCACAGATATTTATGGTGGGAGAAAACAGCGACAGAAAAGGGACCGCCCTTCTCCCCCATCTTGCCCCGACGCAGCCCTGTGACATGTAGGCATCCTGCTCTGAGGAGCCTCGGCTGTATTTCCCTTCCTTCAAGACAGAAGTGCCTGTTGGAGCTGTCACATCACCTGTGGCCATGTGGGGGTGGTAGAAATCACTACTGTAACAGGTATTGCTGAAGTTCAGCTTGTAGGTTCTTGGCCTGCCCTCTCAGTGTGAGAAATGCCAAGGTGAGCAGGCCTGACCGCACGGGTTTCTGCTCATGTGAGGACCCCAGCCATCTGTCGTGTGCTCCCGACACGTGAGTCCAGGTCACAGGAGGTCCAGTTTCCTGAAGCACGCCGTTGGGGGTTTAGTATTGGCTTACTGGGTGGCATTCCTGAGCCAGCACTGGTGTGAGCCTCGTGCCATGAAGATCCAAGACACAGCATTTAGTTCAGGTTTTTTTTTCATCTTTTTTTTAATTGCATACAGCATTTGGTTTTTGTTGCTGTTGTTCACCGTTAATGTATTTGATACAGGGGCTCACTACGCAGCTGGGACTCGTAGTGATCTTCCTACGAGTTTTCAGCCTCCCCAGCGCTGGGATTACAGGTGTGCGCCACCACGCCCCGACGGAGGCTCCGTGCACTCTGGGGCGGGGTCACCGCTGCGTGTGTGCGGGACCACTGATTGAAACACTTAGTTTTGCATGGTGAAATTTTGCTCTGGGTTCTATTAGAGAATTTAACTGTGTAGCATGCTGGTAATTCAAAAGGCTTCACACACCTGGAGATGTTCGTGTGTCATAAAACATAGGTTTAGAAGTGATGCAAACGTTAAAG
>PVKN010001551.1:0-43593 GCA_004027915.1 Capromys pilorides
GTCTTTTTGAGACAGAGTCTCGCTATGCAGTTCAGGCTGGCCTTGAGCTCACTTTTGTAGCCCAGGCTGCTCTCAAATTCACATCGGTCCTCCTGCCTCAGCCTCCCAAGTGCTGGGATTACAGGTGTGTGCCACCATACCTGGCTGTTATATAGTTTTATATCCACAAGCATGTTCATATATTCCCAAGTCTTCCAAAGCACAATTACTGGTTGCACTATTGTGTATTATACACAATATTATATACATATTATATAATGTATGATCCTCTGTTGTTGCACATTTAATTTTTTTTTTCTCTCTTTATGAGACAGGGTCTCGCTATGCAGTTCAGGCTGACCTTCAGGTCACTTTTGCAGCCCAGGCTGGTCTAAAACTCACACCGATCCTCCTGCATCAGCCTCTCAAGTGCTGGGATGACAGGCATGTGCTATCACACCTGGCTTGTTGCACATTTAAATAGCTTCTATTTTTTTTTTTTTTTTAGGACTGGGGTTCAAATTTAGGACCTTGCACTTGCCAGGCAGGCACTTGTGCCATGGAGCTATCTCCCCAGCCCCCTAATTTTTTTAATGGCCAGCTCAGCCTGCCTTGGGGGCGGCGCTGGTGCAGCATGTGGTGCCAGGATTGAACCACAGCGGCCACCTAAGCTTTCCTAAGCAGGTGCTTTAGACCGCTGAGCCATCCCACCAGCCTGGCTTCTAATTTTTTTTTTTTTTAATTTTATTTATTTATTTATTTGTTTGCTTCTTGTGTTTGTTTGTTTATTTATTCATTTTGTGGCTGGCTCAGCCTGCCCTGGTGGTGGCGCTGGCGCAGCATGTGGTGCCGGGGATCGAACTGCAGTCCCCGCAGTTGCCTGAGCCCTCCTAAGCAGGCACTTTAGACCACTGAACCATCTCTCCGGCCCCTGGCTTCTAATTTTTGCTACCTTAATAATAACAAAAGCTTCTGTATACAGACCTAGATTACATCAATTACCAAAATGAGTTAGCTCAGCAGGTATGATTTTTCACACTTTTTATATATCCTCAAGTTACTTTCTAGAACCATTATATCTACTTCAAAAAAAAATTTTTAAGTTTGAAAGAGGGTCTCACTATGTAAATCCAAGCTGGCCTCAAAAACAATCCTACCGCCTTAGCTTCTCAAAATACTGACATTACAGAGGGGCACTACCATGCCAGGTGTGACTTTCTTAAAGTCTATTGTCTCTCCTGAGTGGAGGCACACACCTGTAATCCCAGTACTTTTCAAAGCTGAGGCAAATGGATTATAAATTCAAACCCAGCCTGATCAATTTAGAGATGCTATTTCAAGACTTCAAAAAAGGACTGAGGATGTGTCTCAGTGGAAAGGTCAACTTAATCCTCAATACTGAAAAATGAAGAGGAAGAGGGAGAGACAGAAAGAGAAGTTCTAGTTCACTACACTATCGCTATTACTGAGTTAAATTTTGTTCAACTGAAAGGTCAAAATGGTTTTGAATTTTAAATCTACATTTCTCCGAGAACTAGAAACAAATGCTTTTTGAGTCTGTTGACCACTTGCATTTTTTAAATAAAGAGCCTGTTTGTGTTCTTGGCTCCATTTTTTCCTACTGACTTGCATGCATTTTTCTGTCCCAAATTGAACAAAGAATCCTAACTAGCATATTCAGCAAATGCCAAATTTTACCAGTTTTTTTAAGAAAATGTAGCTGGGTGTGGTGGTACATACTGTATTCCCAGCACTCGAGAGGCCAAGACTAGCCTGGGCTAACCAGTAAATTTGAGGCCAGCCTGAACTACACACCAAGTCCTCTCAAACAAAACAAAATAGCAAAATAAAAATCTGAACTATACAACTACATAACTAAAAGAGGATTCCCAATTCACTATTTTATTATAGTATCAAAATCTGATCAAGTCAATATGCCCATTAATTTAATGGTTTAAAATCAAAACTTTAGTAGTTGGGATGCTGAAGCAGGAAGATCACTCCATGTTCAAGGCCAGCATGGGCTACATAGTGACCTCAAGGCCAGCAGCTATAAAACAAGCCCGTCTTCAAAAACAAACAGAGCCAAGCGTGATGGCACATGCCTGTAATCCCAGCACTTGGGAGGCTGAAGCAGGAGGATCGGTGCAAGTTCGAGACCAGCCTGGGCTACAAAAGTGAGCTCAAGGCCAGCCTGAACTACATAGCGAGACCCTGTCTCAAAAAACACAAAATAAATACATAAAAATAAATAAATAAACAAAAGAGGGTCAGCCAGATAACTCAGCAGATTAAAGTGCCTGCTTAGATGCAGGGACTGGGTTGATCCCCAGCACCACATACCCATGACCTATGCCAGCCCCAGATACTCCATTGGGCATGGTGGCACACTTATAATCCTAGTGCTCAGGGAGCTGAAAACAGGAGGATCACTAAGAGTCCAATCTGTGTAGTGAGACCCTGCAGACCTTGTGCTAAATACATTACAAAAAGAACAAAGAGCAAAAATTTTAAATGGGAGAACTTGCCTTTTATTTATTTATTTTTTAAAGGGACGGTTCTCCAGGCTGGCCTTGGACTGCTAGGTTCAAACAATCCTCTTGTTTCAGCCTTCCAAGCAGCAGAGACTAAAGGCATACAACACTGCACCTGGCTGAAGTTAGGGAACTTTGCATCAAGGAATCCATTAGGTTTACCTCAAACTTTTCTTTGGTTTTAGTTTTTTAAGATGAAGTCTCTCTATGGCTTTATCTCCCTACTTCCCCTCCACCACCCAGGGCCTTTGCACTCAGCTACATAGTTCAAGCTGGAATAGAATTCATTACATAGCCCACCAAGTTGGCCTCAAACTTACTGCAATTTTCCTGCCTCAGGCTCCCAAGTGCTGAAATTACAGGCATTTGCCATCATCCCCAGGTTACATTCAGGCAATTTTGCAATACCATGTCTCAAAATAAATTTGAAAAGGACTACAGGTGTGGCTTACTGAAAAGGCCCTAGGTTCAATTTCTAGTATACCCCCACACACAAACATATACATAAAAAATATGTATCTGTATACACACATATACATTTAAAATAGATGTGGTGGTACACACACGCAATCCCAAGACTCAGAGGCTGATCTTGAATTTAAAGCCACACCAGGCTTGAGAAACCCTGTTTGGGAGTAGGGCAGATTCATTCTCTCTCTCTCTCTCTCTCTCTCTCTCTCTCTCACACACACACACACACTTGCAACCTGTCATTTGACAGGTGTTATGGTTTGGGTCTATAAGTCCCCTGAAAGCCTCATGTAGTCACAGAACAGGATTCTAGTTTGTGATTAATTCATGATCCAATGCTGGGATTATAAATGTGAGTGCTACACCTGCCCTGGGGCACATAACCTGAATTCAGTATAAGGCAGAGGGACTTGCTCTTGGCCACTGTTCCTCCATTTTTGCTCTTGCTGTTTTCAATCTTCTGTACACACGAACTGCTACCCTCAGCCATGTGCCACTCTGCCTTGGAGCCAGCTAATTATGAACTAAAACTTCCACAAACTGTGAGCTAAATAAACCTTTCCTCCCTCAGGAGGAAATATGTGGGTGTCAGGTATTTTGTTCCAGAAGAGAAAAGTAACAGAGAAACAGGAATCACCCAGATAAGCTTCCTAGGGACTCCTGTGTTCAGTCCTCATTCACTAAGATTCTGCCTTAAGAACTTAACATTACTAATGTAGTCTTTTTTTTTTTTTTTTTTTTTTTGGTACTGGGGATCAAACTGCTTGTTAGGCAGACATTTATGCTGCTAAGCTATCTCCCTGGCCCATTACTACTGCATTGTGATATTATCAGAGAAACCTTTTCTTTGCAGTACCGGGTATTGTATCCAAGTGATTCATGCTGAACTTTACTTCCAACACCTTTTTTATTTTTGAGGTTAGGTCTTGATTGCTAAATGATCCACATGGACTTGAATTTGCAATCTTTCAATCTCACCCTCCCACAGTGCATGGATCAGAATCCTGTACCACTATGCCTATCTATATGAGCAATTTATAAAACTAAGTACTTAGAGCCAGGTGTACCGCCACAAACCTGTTATCCCAGGCCCCTGGAGGCTAAGACAGAAGGATCACCCCAAATTTAAGCCCAGCATAGGTGACTTAGCAAGACCCTATCTCAAAATGTAAGCAACACTAAGTACTTAGAAGAAATTATCTCTTAAAAGAGTAAAATTAGGGGCCGGCGAGATGGTTCAGTGGTCTAAAGTGCCTGCTTAGGAGGGCTCAGGCAACTGCAGGGACTGCAGTTCGATCCCCGGCACCACATGCTGTGCCAGCGCCACCACCAGGGCAGGCTGAGCCAGCCACAAAATGAATAAATAAAGAAACAAACAAACACAACAAGCAAACAAACAAATAAATAAATAAAATAAAATTAAAAAAGAGTAAAATTAGCTTAGTTTACAGCACACTACATAAATTTAAAGAAAAGGAAACATGACTTAAAAAACTAGACTTTGAACTTTGAAAGCAACCAGCTCAAAGAAGAGTAAGATGTATAGCACTCCCTTCAACCCCAACAAATACCACCTGATTGCTGGGCGTGGTGGCGCATGCCTGTAATCCCAGCACTTGGGAGGATGAGGCAGGAGGATTAGCGAGTTTGAGACAGCCTGGGTCACAAAATTGAGTTCAAGGCCAGCCTGAAGTGCACAATGAGACCCTATCTCAAAAAAAAAAAAGAAAAAAAGAAAAGAAAAACCACCCAAGGGTAAAACTAATGGTCACATGAGATGGCAGCAGGACAAAAAAGATATCACAGAAATACAGCCTGGCTGAATTCAATGACCCTTAACCGTTTGAGTCCCAGGGGGTATTGAAAAGAAGAATCCCAAACAGCACAACCGCACTTTCTCTAAATGAGTACGAAAAGACCCAAACAGCTCTGTTTCTTTTACATCGATGAATCCCAATTGGGATTCAATGTACTATTTATATTAAAAGGAGCTGTGTGATGTACTTGCATCAGTAAATCTGAGCGTGCAACTTCGACAATCGGTAACGCACCGTCAGTTGTCTACAATGTTCGAAATGTGCTGGGTTTTCTCGACATAAAATCTCAACAGCGCAATTGCGCTGCTTGGGACTCAAAAACGGTTAAATCAGGGGACACAACCACAGTTCAAAGTTAGAATTCAAAGCTGGCTGGAAGTTCAAGGCCAACTTGGGCAACTTAGAAGGCCCATGCTTCAATCCTCCATAACACAAAAATAAAATCAGGATTTGGTCTCAGTGTGGTTCAGTGATAGAGCATTTAATGAGCATGCTCCTTAGTTCAAACCCCCAGCACAGTCAAAAAATTGAAAAAAGAATTTAAGAACTAAACTTTTTATCTACTCCTTCAGTTAGCATAAAACATGACAGCAGCTAGTAAGTAAAGCTTCAGATCTCACACAAATTTTGCCATGCCCTCAATCTGCCCTATTCAGAATTAAGATTATGAAAAGATTTCAAACAGGTTGTGGTTGTAACTCACTAGTAAAACACTTGGCAAGTACATATTAGGAAGCTGGAAGGATTCCAAGTTTTAAGTCCAGCCTGGTAACTCAGTGACTCATGAGACATGGTCTCATAATTAAAAATGAAAAGAGATTAGGAATATAGCTTGGGGGGGGGGGGATGTAGCTTGGTGTGAAGGCACTGGGTTTAAGTCTATTGAAAAAAAAAAGAACTGTGCTGGGGCTGTAACTCAGTGGTAGAGAACCCATCTAGTATGCACCTGGGTCTGATCTCTACTGCCACCAAAAACTTTAAAGCTTTGAGAGGGCTAGGGAGATAGCTCAGTAGCATAAGCAACTGCCTGGCAAGCACAAGGAACCAAGTTCAATCCCCAGTTCCACAATAATAAATCAAGCAAACAAGCAAGCTTTGAGAAAACGCTCCTTGCAAGAGGCACGCATGGTTTGCAGAGATTTAGGAAAAGATTCTACATTGTACAGGCTTAAGAAAATAAACTGGCACTCAGCAAGAAAGCTGTTTTCATTTCTTAACTTTTTACCACATTGCCAAAGAAAACACTTCCTTAATGCTTACAAAACTGTTCTCTGAACAGTTGCTGCTGCTCAATTCTAATGCACATAAGAGCAAACAACCAGATTAAGGACCAATGGTTTTAGCTACTAAAATCCACTTGTCTTCCTTCTCCTGTCTTCTACTTACTTACACTAAGATTATTAGGTCAGACTTCTCAAATAAAAGCTGGCTCCTATCTCTAAACCCAGACAACAAGCAGCTGAAGACTGAAGATACTGTCCTGCCTGGGACCCACAGATAAAATTTGAAGTACTATTTTTGAGATGTTTGGAGACAACTTACCAGCATATGCATGCAAGTAACTTGAGGATAGAATTCATCCCTCTTTGATAATGATACATCAGTTCTCAACTCCAGCTGCACATTGTTCACTTTTAAAATTATGAATATCCAGGACCCAATGGCCCAACCCAGACTTAGTAAAAATTGCCAGGAAAAAAAGCTTCCCCACCCTCATTTTTAAAAAGTCCTTAGAGCTGAGCACCTTCCAAAAGTACTGTCAAGATATATTCCAAAATGAGTAGGACCATTGGTCAAATGGTTGAAATCCAGAATCCAGGATTTTTAAGAGTCAAAAATAAGAGACAGGGGGCCGGCGAGATGGTTCAGTGGTCTAAAGCGCCTGCTTAGGAGGGCTCAGGCAACTGCGGGGACTGCAGTTCGATCCCCGGCACCACATGCTGCGCCAGCGCCAACACCAGGGCAGGCTGAGCCAGCCACAAAATGAATAAATAAAGAAACAAACAAACACAACAAGCAAACAAACAAACAAACAAACAAATAAATAAATAAATAAAATAAGAGACAGGGGCCGGACAGATAGTTCAGTGGTCTAAAGCACCTGCTTAGGCAAGCTTAGGCAACCACAGGGACAGTGGTTCAATTCCAGGCCCCACATGCTGTGCCACCCCAGGGCAGGCTGAGTAGGCAATAATAATGATAATAATAATAATAATAATAATAATACCCTCCTTGACTAAAAATAAGAGACAATTGGTGTTGTGACACAAAGTCTATCACCTCAGCACTTCAGAGGCTGAGGCAACAGGATTATTGAGTTTGATGCCTGCCTAGGCTACATAGTGAATCCAAACCCAACCTGCACTGCACTGCATGTCAGGACTCTATCTCAAAGAGGGACAGTGGGACAGAGACACAGAGACAGAAACAGAGACAGAGAGACAGAGACAGAGATGCCTATAAACTTCCAAAAACTTAACCCAGTGTCTTTAATTGTTTCACATTTTCTAAATGGAAAGGTCTCTTCCAAGTAGCAGCAGCCAGGCATGGTAGAACACACCTATAATCCTAGAACTTAAGAGGCTGAGGCAGGGCCTAGGCTACATAGTGTGTTCAAGCCAGCCTCTGAACTACACAGCAAGACCCTGTCTCAAACAAAACAAACCAAGTAACAGCAGGCTTATCTAGCCATCCCACCCCCACCCCATTATCAAATTAAGGACAAGTTTTTCACTGATAAATAGTTGGCACATCAACATTTCCTGCTCTAGTTCTGACAGGTGGCACAACCTAGAGGTCAGAATACCAGCCAGGAAATTTCTGCCGCTGATTCATGCTTAATCACAAGCAAGTTGCTTACCCATCATCCAGAGTGGTTGACAAGCACTTCCAGAGGGACAACATATGGCCTTACTACAGAATCAACTGACAACAAACTCAATCCAGCTGAAATTAGTAATTCTGAATGAAAGGAAGAGAGAGGTGGTATCAGGAATGATGCATGTGCCAGTTACCTGCTTGCCAAGAGAGTTTATAATATAGAGCATATTTACATATACTCTACGTAAGACTACATAACTATGTGGGTAAATCTCTAAGCCTTGGATTTCTTGTCTGTAAACTAGGGCTAATATTCTACCTTCCTTTCTCATAGAATCATTAGGATTAAGAAAGAAACTGTTTGGGGCTTTCTGGCTAGCTCAGTGGTTTAATAACCTGGGTGGGAAATCCCAGTCAAGCACAGGGGACAGCAGTTCAATCCGATCCCCACAACCATCCTTAAGGCAGCCTGAGCCAGCCAAAAAAAAAAGAAAATATCTGCAAAACACCTACTATAGTAACTGACACAAAGCTGCAATGACTTAAAAGCCTATCGATAAACACAAAATCACTAATCGTTCTGACAGAGCATCCATTAGACTTTCAACATGTTAAGCCATATAGTAAACCCAAGGACCTCAGTTAACAGACCCTGAAATTCTAACTTCTAAGTGGTTTTACAAAAGGCTTTCAATCATGTCAGTTTTCAAAGCCATTAAAACTACCAGGTCTATTTCGAAATCAGAGGTACACAAGGCAGATTACCTAGTAACCTAGTTTTTGATACTAGAATAACAGGAAGTGTCAGAACAGTGGTTTGCACCAGCAACCTCAAAATAACTGTTTCCTAATACCTGACCTTCCCTTATCCTTCATGACAGTATCAACTGTCCAGGGGGATGGGGGAGAGTCTGGTTCCTGGCCAGTGTCCACTGTTTGCCTATAAACTTCCAAAACTTTCTTTTGCCTCTTTTACTTTCTCTATCCACCTCTACGACATCATCACAAGACAATTACTATTAAACTATTCTAAGAACTATTTAGTTCTACCAGAAGTTGTAAGAATATACCTTACAAAAGGAACATTTTGTAAATGTCTGAAATAATTATCCAGGGCAAAGAAAACGGTATGCCATTCTGGCCACATCAAGAAAATCCCAGTAACCAACTTTATCCTATTTCCTGTGTTACAAAATGAAGAAACTGGGCTGGGGGGATAGCTCAGCAGACTAAGCACCTGCTTTGGCAAGCACAGGGAACTAGGTTTGATTCCTGGGTCCAGCATGCTGCGCCTGCCCTTGGGGTGTGCTGAGCTGGCTATGGAGTCCAGGCGTGGCCTGTAGTCCCAGCGCTGGAGAGGCTGAAAACAGGAGGATCACTACAAGTCCAAGCTGCGTAGTGAGACCCTGTATCAAATATATAAATTAAAAAAAAAAAAAAAGAAACTAAAATCAGCCGTAGGAACAAATATTTATTAATCATGTAGCTAGGAAGCAAGTGACTATCATGTAGTTTATAGAAACCTGATCCCTTTCTCACATGATGTAGAAAAAGGAGGTGGCTATCAAATATTTGAATATTTAAAAACTTGTTACTTCTGCCTTGACAAAAGACAGGCTATATTCTTTATTTATTTGGTACAGGGTCTCACTATGTAGCTCGGACTCAGTGATCCTCCTGTCTCGGCCTCCCCAGCTCTGGGTTACAGGGATATACCACCATACCCAGTGGCCACCACACCCGGTTTTAGGGCCAGCAGGGCATGTGGTACCAGGGATGGAACTCAAGTCCTTGCACTTGCCAGGCAGGTGCTTAGAACACTGAGCTAACTCCCAAGCCCTAGACAGGCTATATCTTTTCATATGTTCTTTCAACTCAGTACCAAAATTCTAAAGGTCCTTTCAACACATTCTACCAAAATTAAGAATATCAAGTGTTGGGGCTAGGGAGAGCTCCATGGCACAAGTGCCTGCCCAGCAAGTGCAAGATTGCAAGTTCAAATCTTGGTCCCACCAAAAAAAAAAAAAAAAAGAAAAGAAAAGGAATATCAAGTGTTGCATGATTTTTGGGCGCTACTATACAGAACCTAAGCCTACTAAAGTTAGCAGGACCATCTCCAAGTCACTAATCAGAGGTCCTGAATGCCTGCTGTACTAGCACTGGACTTGGCTATAGTGTTTTTTCTTTTCCATTGCTTTTTTGGCTGGGGGGGGGGGTGTGTGTGTGTGTTGTTTTTTTTTTTTTTTGAGACAAGGTCTCACTATGTAATCCAGCCTGGTCTCTAACTTGTGGCAATCCCCCTGCCTCACCCTCCCAAGAGCTGTGCTGTATTTTAAAATGGGGTTGCTAAGTTGCATTCTCCTGCCTTCCAAATCACTGTCATTTATAAGTGCCGATCACCTGCCTGACTGATGGGTTTTTCTTTTTCTGAAACCGAGTCTCAAATATGTTAACCTAGGCTGGTCTGGGAACTCCCAGGTTCAAATGATCCTCTCACCTTAACCTCTCAAGGGAGAGACTACAGTTAAGTACCACACTGGCTGCAATAATCTTCAGATACCACTTTCTATCTTTTAGTCCAACTTTTAAAAATTAGCAAATATCTAGTTTCCTAATCTTTTAATCTCTACCTGTTCCGCCTTTTATTTCTAAATGTAAGCTGTTCTTAAACACAAGCAGTAAATCATGGTTGGTAAAGTATCTAGGTACGAGCAACTTCCTTCTCTGTTCAACTTTCTTCCCTGCTGAGAAGATACAATACGTAGCAGCAGCCAGAAAGCAAGCACTGGTGTTGTGCATGGAGAACACTCCTATAATCCCAGCACTGGGGGCTGAGGCAGAAGGAGAACAGCCTGGGCTACAATGTGAGCTCAAGGCCAGCCTAAACTGCATCACACACCTTGTTTCAAAAAAAAAGAAAGTAGGCATTGGCAAGGGCAAACCCAACCATCAAGTTTTCTAGCAAACATATTAAACAAAAACTAAGGCCACCTGGGCCGGCGAGATGGTTCAGTGGTCTAAAGCACCTGCTTAGGAAAGCTCAAGCAACTGCAGGGACTGCGGTTCGATCCCCGGCACCACATGCTGCGCCAGCCCCACCACCAGGGCAGGCTGAGCCAGCCACAAAACAAAGAAACAGAGAGAGAGAGAGAAACAAAACAAGTAAACAAATAAATAAAATTAAAAAAAAAAAAAAACTAATGCCACCTGAGAGCACACTTACGTATTTTGTGAAAACAAATATTCTTTGTGAGCTTATTTCCTTAGAAATTTTCAAATGAGAAACTGATGGGCTCAGGCCAGCAAGATGACTCAGCGGTCTAAAGCGTCTGCTTAGGCAGCCACAGGGACTGAGGTTTGATCCCCGGCACCACATGCTGCGCCAGCCTCACCCCCAGGGCAGGCTGAGCCAGCCATAATATTAAAAAAAAAAAAAAAAAAATCAATAAAGGTCTATTAAAAAAAAAGAAAAAAAGAGAAGAAACTGATGGGTCAGATAACTCGGCAGATTAAAGCCCCTGCTTAGGCAGATGCAAGAGTCAGAGGTTTGAATACCAGCCTGCTGTTCAGTGCTGGCCCCACCCCCAGGGCACACTAAAACTGCAACTGAAACTGGGCGTGGTGATGCACACCTGTAAACCCAGCACTTGGGAAGCTGAAAACAGGAGAATCAAGAGACTGATCTGTGTAGTAAGACCCTATAGAACCATCCTAAACTAAGAATGTAAAAAAAGGAAAAGAAAGTGAACAAGTTTTTTCTTTTTTTTGTCTTTTTGAGACAGGGTCTCGTTATGCAGTTCAGACTGGCCTTGAGCTCACTTTTGTAGCCCAGCTGGTCTCAAACTTGCACCCATACTCCTGCCTCAGTCTCCCAAGTGCTGGGAATACAGATGTGCACCAGCATGCCCGGCCCAAGTATTTTATTTAATGATTAAAAAGGTACTTTAAAAATCAGAACTATGGGGCCGGCGAGATGGTTCAGTGGTCTAAAGCGCCTGCTTAGGAGGGCTCAGGCAACTGTGGGGACTGCAGTTCGATCCCCGGCACCACATGCTGCGCCAGCGCCACCACCAGGGCAGACTGAGCCAGCCACAAAATGAATAAATAAAGAAACAAACAAACAAACACAAGCAAACAAATAAATAAATAAATAAAATTTAAAAAAAAAAAAAAAATCAGAACTAAATTAAGTGAACATTTACTCTATATAATTGAAATGTTGACCCTGAGCATTCACTTCAGTTAAAGTAAAAAATTGTGCATTTTGCTGAGTAATCAGACAGTTTCTGCCCTCCCCTACAAAAAAAAAAAAAAGGGCTGGGGAGATAGCTCCATGGAACAAGGAGCCACTCCCTGGCAAGTGCAAGGTCATGAGTTCGAACCTCAGTACTGCCAAAAAAAAAAAAAACAGATGGTTTCACTCATCAACATACTCGAGACACATACACAAAAAAATGGAAGTACTTCAGTGTTTTTGCTTCAGCATTTTTGTTGTTTTGAGTTGTCACAAGTTTTTACCTACTGTTCACTAAGAAACTTAAAAGCATTCACTGCAGCTGACTCATGTGTATGACTGGCCTAAAGAAAGGCTGGCCTCCTGAGGTGAATCTCCTTAGAACAACAAAAAAAAAGTGGGGGGAAGGCCCTAAACCAAGCAAGGTGTTACACCCCTATAATCTTAGCAGGAGATTAAAGCAGGAGGATCAAAGTGAGTTCAAGGTGAAATACATACACCTTGACTTAAATAAGAAAGAGGAAGGAGATGAGGAAGGAGAGCAGGTGGGCCCTAGAGCCAGGTGCGCTGGTACACACCTATAATCCCAGCACCTGGGAGGGTGAGGTAGGAGAACTGCCCTGAGTTTGAGCCTATACTACATGAATTCAAAATCAAACTGGACTGTACAGAAAGAACCTGTCTCAAAAAACTAAACAAATAACAAAGGCAAGGCACTACAAAAATTTGTAGGGCTGGGGACATAGTTCTGTGGCACAAGTGCTTGCCTGGCAAGTGCAAGGTCGTGAGTTCGATCCCTGCTTGGGGGCAGGGGGACGACTACACCTAAGAACAAAGTACAAAAGCTAAATTGAGAAATATTCAGACCATTGTAGTGTAACACCCAACCATGACTAACAGTATCGGCTAGCCTCTATCTTTAGAGGGACCTATGGTAAAACCATACATTTGTAAAACCCCAAATCAGTTCACATGCTACATAGTACTTCCTGATCTGGCTTAAAGAGTTCCCACTAATCCGTTAAGTATTTATTCATTTACTTTTTTTTTTTTTTTTTTTTTTTTTTTTTTAGCAACACTGAGAATTAAACTCAGAGCCTCTACAATGAGCTACATACTCAGCCCTTTTTATATCCAGACCAGGACTTTCTAAATTGCCCAGGCTGGAATGGAACTTGGGAACATCTTGCCTTAGTCTCCCAGAGTGCTAGGATTATAGGCTAGACCCACCTCTACAATGGACTCCTGCTTTATCATGGAGAAATTGGTCTCCACTTGAATTCCATAAGCAATCTCTATAAATCCTCAGGCACAACAGATAAAACAAGATTGTCATACCCAGCAGATAAGTTAGTTGGCCTTACGCTTTTGTTTTTTTTTTTTAAATCCTTGAATTTTGGCCCCACGGTTTTGTTTTGCAGTACAACAGACGGAACCCGAGAGCACTCTACCACTGTGGTATATTTCCAGTTTTTTACTTTTTCAGGCAGGGTCTCAATAAGTTGCCCAGACTGACCTCAAAAACTTGTGATACTCTCCACCTCAGTCTTCCAAGTATGTAGCTGAGACTATCCTTAGTTTTTAATAAAAAAAAAATTAAACAACTAAATCTCTACGTTTATAATTCCAAACATTTCCCCTTTTGCCACAAATTCCACTTTCAATGAAAACACTCATTCCGCTCATCAATATACTCAAAGTCAAGAGCACACAAAAATGCAAGAAATACTTGAGTGTATTCTTACTTTAGTGTTTCTGTTGTTTTGTTTAGGCTGTCACAAGCTTTCACCTACTGTTCACTAAGGAAAAAAGGCCCTAAGACAGACGTGGTGGTGTGTACCTGTAACCCCAGCATTTGAGAAGCTGAAGCAGATTAGCGCACACACTTTTTTTTTTTTTTTTTTTTTTTGTCTTTTTGAGACAGGGTCTCGCTATGCAGTTGAGGCTGGCCTTGAGCTCCCTTTTCTAGCCCAGGCTTGTCTCGAACTTGCACCAATTCTCCCATCTCAGCCTCCCAAGTGCTGGGATTACAGGTGTGCACCACCACGCCCTGCTTAGCGCACACACTTTAAAGATGAAGAATGTTGGACTCTAGATTCTAACTCCTAGTAGGCCTATAATCCCAGCACTTGGGAGGCTGAGACAGGAGGATCGGTGGGCTGGAAACCAGCCTGGGCTACAAAAGTGAGCTCAACGCCAGCCTGAACTGCATAGGGAGACCGTCTCAAAAAGACAAAAAAAAAAAAAAGATCCTAACTCCTAGTATCTGACTGTCTCAGCTTATTTCTTTCTTCTGCCCCTACTCCGCCAGCTTATTTTCTTTTTTTTTTTTTTTTTTTTTTGCCGGACTGAACTCACCACCTTGCACTTGCCAGGCAGGCACTTGTGCCACGGAGCTATCTCCCCAGCCCCTTGCCAGCTTATTTCTTAAGGAGGAAAAATCCCACTTTGCTAGACAGGTTAATGACTGGAATAATAACAAAGTTAAGGCCTAAATCAGTACATGTACAGGGTAGGCCCTCAATAAATGACAGCTATTAGCATCATTACGTTCATAATATTAAAAAGCATGACTACAGAAATGACAAACATCCCTGTTTAAAGGGCAACACTACAGCCTAACAAAAATAAGTATGTTTCGGATATATTATGGTTGTCAGGTATACCGCTAAGCTCTTAGTTCAACTGCTTAATATTCTACTAGCTCCACCTCTACAGGTAAGGAAACATAACTCATTTAAGACCTAAAACTAAAAAGACCCAATCAAGAATCTTCATTTTTTTGGAGATGGGTATCAAGCTCCATCTTTCATCTTTAAACTTGGATCCTCCTAGCTTAGTTTCAGATTGTTGCTGATCACAAGCATGTGCCACCAAGCCTGATTCAAAATCTGATTTTTATGTCAATTTTGTTTCTGTTTGCATGTGTTTGCTGTGTTAGGGATAGAACCCAGAACCTTAGGCATGTTGGGCAAGTGAACACCCTCCCTCCCTCCATCTCTCTCTCTCTATATATATGTATTTCAACCCATCTACTTCTCTGAACTAAGCTGACCAAACAGGAATCCTCTTCAATTGAAGAATCCACTAGGGTCCAGTTATTAAAATATGAGGCCTAATGAAACGCCATTAGGCCTCATCCTTTCTTGTTTAAACTTGAACACTATCCAATGCTAATTCAGCATTAAAGGATAAGACAAACTTAGTGGTTTTAGAGGGTAGACTGCTGTGTCCGACAAACCGGGTATTAATATCCACTGTGAGCAGACACTGGGGTGACCTTATCCTTTTGGAATATCAGTTTCTTAGTCTTCAAAATGGGGATAAGAGCACCAACACTGCCAGCTGTTTTGCGTCGCGCTATGTAACTGATTATCTTAATTACAAATGAAAGCCACCGAAATGAAGCGGCAGGAAATCTAACTGAAAGGGTAGTTCGCCCCCGGGTGACCTAGGAGAAGAGAGTAGTCTTCCCACTGCCATGAAGCTTCTCTCTTACCGCTCTTGGGTTTAGACTCGCCGGCGGGGCCCGCCGAGGCGGAGCGGGGCGGCTGTTGCCCCTTGCTGCTGCCCGAAGAGGCGGAGGAGCTGCTGGAGCCGCTGTTTTTGTCCATATCGGAGGCGGTGGCGGCTGCGTTGGGGGAGCTCTGCGGCATCAACGGGGGCCTCGGCGGCGACGGCAGTCGGAGCGGAGCGGGCGCGGCGGGGACCCAGGCTCATGGCGTTCAGGGCCGGCGGGAGTCGGCGGTGGGAGCGGTTCTCGGCCTTCATGGCGACATTTTTCCTTGATTCCTTCCTTAGCTTCTCAAATTGAAAAGAGAAGCGGCAAGCAGGGCTTTTAAGCCCAGCAAAAGCGATCACCCAGAAGGAAGAGGAGGCCGGGGCTCAGATGTCCGGGCCGGGCCTGGCGGGGCAAAGACTGCAGGGAAAGGGGAATAGGAGGAGGGTATGCGAGCCCCGCCGGCCGGCCGGACACGCTCTCCCGCCGCGGGGCAGGAGAGAGCTGGTTGTCCTGGTGCCGGGGACAGTTGTCTCCGACACTGCGACGGACACTCGCCTCTAGGCCGAGGCCGAAAAACTCCCGGAATGGCGACGAGTCGCCAAACAGCATCTCGAAGAACCCGGATGGACTATATATAGTGGAGGTGTGAGCGTGAAGCACTGTGGGAAATGTAGTTTTCATTTACATCCGGGTCCAACAATTTTTCCCTACCCCCATCCTCCCACCGGGACTGGTAGTTCCAGTCAAATCCAGATTTTGTTCTTTGTAGGGAATAACAATGGTGCACCTGAATGTTGGAATACCTGTGAAATTCCTTTAGGATTTCTTTTTATTTGTAGTTCTTATTGTAGCCTGCTAAGCAAGTGGTCTATCTCAAAGCTACACCTGCAGTATCAGTGGACTTTTAGCAGTCATTTAAGGTGAATGAATAAATCTCTAATTGTGCTCTTCCTGGCTTCTTATAATCAAGTGATGTATAAGACGTTAATCAGTATATATGAATAAATCACTTTCTTAAAATTAACAGTTCACTTGGGAGGTTGAGGCAGGAGGATCGGTGCTAGTTCGAGACCAGCCTGAACTACAAAAGTGAGCTCAAGGCCAGCCTGAACTGCATAGGGAGACCCAGTCTTTTTTTTTTTTGGTGGGATCGGGATTAGAACTCACGACCTTGCACTTGCCAGGCAGGCACGTGTGCCACGGAGCTATCTCCCCAGACGAGACCTGGTCTTAAAAAGACAAAAAAAGAAATACAGACAGAAGAAAATATACCTTTTACAAAGGAACAAAAGCAAAAATATATAGCAATTCAAATGAACTGAACATAGGGGCTGGGGAGATAGCTCCATGGCACAAGTGTCTGCCTGGCAAGTGCAAGATCGTGAGTTTGAATCCTGGTCCTGCAGGAAAAAAAAGTCAAATGGACTGAACAACCTCTTTAACGAGATGACCTACATTATCCTATCTTTTTTTTTTAATCCCAACAGCCCCCTCCCCCTTTTTTTTGCCTTTTTTTCTTTTAAGTTTATTTTCTTCAACCACATTACTTACTTGTTTGTGTTATGGCCGGCTCAGCCTTCCCTGGAGGGTGGGGGGCAGCGCAGCACGTGGGGCCTGGGATTGAGCCATGGTCTCTGCGGGATGGCCTAAACTTCCTGAGGCACGCGCTTTAGACCACTAAGCCATCTCACCAGCCCTTTTTTGTCTTTTTCAGACAGGGTTCGTTATACAGTTCAGGCTGGCCTTGAACTTGCATTTTAATGCAGGCTGGCCTCAAACTCTCAGTGATCCTCCTGCCTCAGTGTCCTTTCCATTAAAAAAAATATGAAATTTGAGGTTGAAGTAAAACCATCATCGTGAGCCAGGTGGAGCTATAAATATAGCTTTGTGTCATCAAAAGTCCAACCATGAGTGGTGTTTGGTTGGGGCTTGCTAAATGGATCCAGACCTTTCATTTCCATTTATGAACTCCCTAGAGTTATAAAATGAAAGGTCAAAGATCAGTCTTTCCTGTGTTTATTTTTCAGAGTAGCTTATCATACATTTTTCAAAAATAGTCTGCAAATCCCTTGCATCAGAATCATCAGATAAATTTATTCAAATAAAGATTCAAAACATGCACACAAATGAATATAAAGATTCTATACTTTAGGGGTTAGGGATATAACTCAGCGGTACAGCAACTGCCCGGTAAGGTCCTGAGTTCAGTTGCCAGGCACTAGGGAAAAAAGGATTCCATATTTTGCATGTTCAGGGCTCTGGTTCCATATACAATACTATAGGGAGATACAAAGAAAGGAAGGAAGGAAGGAAGGAAGACAGACAGACGATTCCAGGGATATGGGATATATACCATATATGTACCATACATGTACCAGATATACTGATTCAAAAATCTCTGGTACTACTACAGACAGCTGAATTAGGTAGAAATATTACAGGCAGTCAGATAGGGTGAGGCCCTAAATGGAACCAGTGCAAAAGAAAAGAATATGTTATAACTGTGGCTAGAAGCCCAACCATGAAAGGCCAGGTCTTAAGATAAAAACAATGACCTGGGCTACATGCCTCTCCGAGGAATAAGCAATACTATACCTGTTATCATATGGTCCAGTAAAATCTAGGTAGACATCAGTCACAGCTGGGTGTGGTAGCACATGCCTGTACTCCAAACACTCTGGAGGCTGAGGCAAGAGGATTGCCATGAGTTCAAGGCCAGCCTGAACTGCACAACAAGGACATCAGTCACCTAGGTGGGTGACCAGGACCTTCTAACTCATTTCTTCCAAAAAAAAGTCCTTGTTTTTCCCATGTACAGGTGCCGTGTGATTTGCTTCTCTATTAAGTCAACGTTACCTAAGCACCTATACTTAAAATCTTATTGTTGGATCATAGTTTTATCTCATGTTCTACCCACCTTGTGATTTTTGCTCTATAAAACTTGCTCTAGAAAGTGAAGTCCGGGCTGGCGAGATGGTTCAGTGGTCTAAAGTGCCTGCTTAGGAAAGCTCAGGCAACTGCAGGCACTGCGGTTCGATCCCCAGCACCACATGCTGTGCCAGCCCCACCCCCAGGGCAGGCTGAGCCAGCCATAAAATAGGTAAATAAAGAAACAAACAAGAAAGTGAAGTCCAAAAAAAAAAAAAAAAAAAAAAAAAAAAAAAAAGAAAGTGAAGTCCATGGTAACCCCTCCGGGCCCCTTCCCATCTCTCCAGAGCTGTCATGCCCTCAATAAAATTTACTATGTTTAACCTCTGTTGTTCCTTAACATTAATTCTTAGATTTTGGGGAACACAAACTCAGCATATCAGACATCCAACAAACTGAGAGTTATAATATTTCCCTTCTATCACTTAGAGGTTCTATATCAGTACTAGATATACTCATTGAAAATATCTGGTAGTTGGGACCCAGGAATTTCACTCTCCTTTGCCTCCTGGTACTGGATATTCAACCCGGGGCCTCACATTTGCTGGGTAGGAATCTACAATGGGGGGTAGAGGAGGTTACTGGGAACTGAACTTAAGTACAAGGACCTTGTACTTGCCAAGCATATGCTTGCGCCGGAATCTGTGTTTTAAAGTTTAAGGAAATTTGAGTGGGGTGGCGCATGTACTCTCCAGTACAAGGCTAAGACAGAAGGATAGTGAGCTCCAGGCCAGAGCACGATAAACAGCAAATTCCAAGATAACTGGGCCACAGGGCAAGATCGTGTCTAAACAACAACAAAATACCAATAGGTTTTTCTTTTTTTTTTTTAGGAACAGAATATGTTTATTGGGAGGAAGAAAGCTTCTGTCTGAGAGAGGGGGCCCTTCTGTTTGAAAGTGGGTTGCCCCAACAATAGGTGTTTTTCAATTGTAATTTTATTATTTATTTATTTTTATTTATTTATTTTATGGCCCGCTAGGGTGGGGCTGGCGCAGCATGTGGTGCTGGGGATCTAACGGCGGTCCCTGCAGTTGCCTACGGTTTCCTAAGCAGGCGCTTTAGACCACTGAACCATCTTGCTGGCCCCTGTCATTTTATTATTTATTTATTTTATTTTATTTTTGCGGAACTGGGGATTGAACTCAGGCTCTTGTGCTTGCCAGACAAGTGCTTATCCTACTGAGCTATCTCCCCAGCCCCCATAGGTATTTTTTTAAAAAACTTTATTTAGCCAGGCGTGGTGGCGCACACCTGTAATCCCAGCACTTAGGAGGCTGAGGCAGGAGGATCAGTGCGAGTTCGAGACCAGTCTGGGCTACAAAAGTGAACACAAGGCCAGCCTGAACTGCATAGCGAGACCCTGTCTCAAAGAAAATAAAAAATAGGGGCTGAGGAGATAGCTCCGTGGCACAAGTGCCTGCCTTACAAGTGCAAGGTCATGTGTTCAAACCCTGGTCCTGCAATAAATAAATAAATTAAATTAAATAAAAATAAAATATAAACTTTATGTTATGGCCAGCTCAACCTGACCTGGGGGTGGGGCTGGCACATGTGGTGCCAGGGATGGAACCGCGGTCTCTGCGGTTGCCTAAGCTTGCCTAAGCAGTGCTTTAGACCGCTGAGCTATCTCGCCAGCCCCCAAAAAGTGTTTTAACATAAACCAAAATTTGGAACAGACCTCGTGACATTGGCCTTTTAACCAACATGCCTTCAGGTCCTTTTCCCTTTCCGAAGCCAGAAACAAGAATTACTTGTCAGGGGGCCAGGGAGATATCTCCGTGGCACAAATTCCTGCCTGGCAAGTGCAAGGTCATGAGTTTGAATCCCATCCCCTCCCCCCCAAAAAAAGAATTACTTGTCAGTTGATTGGCAGGATTGAAGCACGGCCGCTGAGAGGCGATTGCGAGCTCTCCCAGTGGTCCCCTCATTCATGGTGAACTCTGAATTCGATGTTGAAAGAGAGAAGAGCTTTAGAATTCAAGGATTAGCTTCCAGATTCTAAAGAATTCAACATTTTAAGATTTTAGGGCGCGTTCGGCTAATACTGACTCCAGCCGGCCGCCGTCGTCAGTCTAGTGACGCAACAAGATGTTTTTCCGGCCCGCTATGACCTGATTGTCAAGATGGCGGCCCCCAGAAGCCGTGTTCTGTGGAGCTCGCTTTTGATACGTGCCGGCGGGCCCCGTTGGCATCGTAGCTCCTTGCCCGCCGGCTCCCTGGGTGTGCGACTCTTGTCTCAAGAGCAAGCAGCGGAAACGCACTTCGGGTTTGAGACTGTGCCGGAGGAGGAGAAAGGGAGCAAAGGTGAAATGGGCTAGAGGGCGGATAAAGAGGATCTGTCCGTGTGAGATCTAATTTCTTCTGTTCCACTTAGGGCAAATTTGACGTCCTGTTAGCTTCAGTGCTGTTACCTGCAGTCCAGCTTTCAAAGAACCCTTCCAGCTCCCGGTGTCGGCCAAAGTTAGGCACCCCATGTTATCCCTCCAGTCTTGGAACTGAGGATTGAACCTAGGGTCTTGCCGCTGAGCTACAATCCCCCACCTTTTAAGCCTCTTTTTTTTTTTTTTTTTTTTTTTGTGGGACCGGGGTGCTTGCCAGTCAGGCACTTGTGTAAGCTTTATATTTAGAGAAGAGGTGTCCCTTAAGGCACCAAGGTGCTCTGGTGGTGCTGAAACTTGCTATCCCTCCCCACCCCCCTTCAGGAGCGCGCCCCCAAGCCTGGCTACACTCTCTTCTTAAACTTGAGTAATTGTTATTCAGGCCCATCATGTGACCGTTTATGATGTGCGTACACCGTGAGGATGTTTTTTCTAATTCTCATTTCAGCTTCCCAGTGGCAGGTATTGTGATCCCGATGTTAAGACATGAGGAAATTAGCATATAGATTAAGCAAGAACTTGGCAAATTTAACATAGCTAGTAAGTTGGGAAACCAGTATTCCAAATCAGTTTAGTCTGTAAAAGTCTTTTTTGTGTGTGTGTGTGTGTGGTGGTACCGGGGATTGAACTCAGGACCTTGTGCTTGCCAGGCAGGCGCTTAGTCTACTGAGCTATTTCTCTGCCCCCCCCCCCCCAGTTTAGTCTGATGACAGTGTTCACGTTCTTAACCTCTTGCGGAAAAGAGGGACTATTTTTCGAGCAAAAAAGGAAACTTTTGATGTCTTGTTTTCCCAAATTGCCAAGGAAGAATAGTTTAGTTCTTGTATTACTTCCATATGTTAAAATACCTTGGACTGGGGAGATAGCTCAGTGACTTAAGTCCCTACCTGGCAAGCTCAAAGTTGTGAAGTTTTTTGTTGTTGTTGTGTTTTGTTTTTTTTGTCTTTTTGAGACAGGGTCTCGCTATGCAGTTCAGGCTGGCCTTGAGCTCACTTTTAGTGACCAGGCTGGTCTCGAACTCACATTGATCCTCCTGCCTCAGCCTCCCAAGTACTAGGATTGCAGGAGTGCACCACCACGCCCAGCAAAGCTGTGAGTTTGAGCCCCAGTATTGGGGGAAAAAAGGGAGGGGGTGGGGGAGGAGGAATGCTAAAATATCTTCAGCAGTGCCTGGTACTTAGCAATGCACAATTTTTTAAATTTCTTTTTTTGTGGCTGGCTCAGCCCACCCTGGGGGTGGGGCTGTTGTGTCCTGTGGTGCCTGGGATCCAGCTGTGGTTCCTACGTGATTGCCTAAGCAGGCGCTTTCCACCACTGAGCTATCTTGCAGGCGCCAGTAATGCACAATTATAAAATTAGAAATTATTGAACAGTTGTGTCAGCACTGCTACAGGCATGGGAAAGGAAAAATGTTTTTAAACTCTATACCATTTATTTATTTTTTATTTTTTATATTTTAGGGAAGGGTCTACAGGGTGTTCGGGGTCTCACTACTAGATCAGACTCATAGTGATCCGCCTGTTTGTAGCCTCCCAAGAGCTGGGATTATAGGCATGTGCCACCAAACCCGGCATTCCGCTGACTTTTTTTTTTTTTTTTTAATTTATTTATTTATATTATGGCCGCTTAGCCTGCCCAAGGGGTGGGGCTGGCACAGCATGTGGGGCCGGGGATCGAACCATGGTCCCTAGGGTTGCCTAAGCAGGCGCTTCAGACCACTGAGCCGTCTCACCGGCCTCTTCCACTGACTTTTGATTCTGATTTCACCTCCACTGTTACCACTTTTCATTTCTTGGCTGAGTATTTATTTTTGTTGCCCAGCTTCCTGTAATTTGCAGTTGTTCCACATGGATTTCATTGAAGAATAAGGAGGCAATGCAAGTACAGTAGATGCTTTGCCATCTGTATGTAAACTTAGTGACTGATTCAGCAAGTGCTCACCTATAGTCTGCAAGAGAAGGGACGTCAGTGATCACTTATCAGGGTGTTTATCTGTTGCCACCGTAGTGGCAGATTGATAGCCTGAAGAACTAGTGAAGCTTGTGATTCATGCAGTTACAGTCATAGCATTGCAGTGCTGGAGTACTGGTGTTACTTAGGGCATAGTAACTGAAATTTATGCATATGAGAATCTTCAAAGCAAGAACAGTTATACTCAGTAGTTTGAACTTTTGTGTCCCTTAGTTACCTGAAAGGACTTCCAAAGAAAGCAGCCAACTGGAAACTCAAGAGTGGAGACTAAACTGAGATTCAGTAAAAAACTAACCTTGGTCATAGCAGTGATACCAGAGACTTGGGAGGCTTGGGAAGAAGAGTCCAGCTGGAGGCCAGCCTGAGCAGTTTAGCAGGACCATGTCTCAAAATACGGTAGAGGTGCTGTGTAGCTTAATAATAGAGTGTTTGCCTAGTACGCCCAGAGACTCTGGATTTAATCCTCAGTACCACAAAAACGAAAAAGTAATTTAGTGAAAGGAGTACTCTGCAGTCTGGTTCAGCAAGGGGTAATGTTTTTACATTGTATGCAGCACCCTTGGAGGAATTCAAAACGTCTCCCTTTCATTTCTAATTGAACCTCAAGGCAAGGCACATGACACATGCCTTTAGACCCCACATTTGAGAGGTTGAGACAAAAGAATCACTGAATTGAGACCAGCCTAGACTGCATAGTGAGCTCAAAACCAGTGGAGGACACACACACACACACACACACACACACACACCCTACAAACAAACAAAAATCAGATGACACAGCCAGATTGTCTCATAAAAAATAAAGTACAAAGAAATAAGATGTAGCTTTAGATAGTTTGTATGGGGTTTTCTTTGGGGAGGGGGATGGGAGAAGGATTTTTTTTTTTTGAGAAGAGGTCTCACTATGTAGTTGAGTCTGTCCTTAAACTCTTACTGCTCCTCCTGTCTCAGCCTGTCTTGAGTGTTGGGATTACAAACAGGCAGGGCTGATGCATCACGTGGTGCCAGGGAATTAACCAAGGTCCCCTGTGCTTGCCTAAGTTTGCCTAAGCAGACACTTGAGACTGCTGAGCTATCTTGCCAGCCACCCCCTTTTTAATGTACAGGGGCTACAGGGTCTCACTACACAGATCAGACTCACAGTGATTTTCCTGTTATTCAGCCTCCCAGGCACAGGCTCACACCACCACGCCCAGTATCAATTGCCATCTCACCAGTGGTGGGCCGGCATGGCATGTTGAGGATCGAACTCTGGTCTCTGCGTCTGCCTAAGCAGGTGCTTTTGTCTGCTGAGCTGTCTGGCTGGCCCTTGTGGGGAATATTCCTGAGGGCCTTCCACAGTATAACTTGGACCTAATTCACTGCTTATCATCCACTGAATGTTCCTGCAGTTCTCCGTGATTCAGACATGAGATGAGAGAACTTCTTATCTATATTAGTCATATGTCTTTCTTATGGGTTTTGATATCTTTTATTATAATAATCATTTAAAAATTCCAGTTCCAAAAAAAAAACAGTTCCTGAGCTGGAGATGTGGCCCAGTGGCAGAACTCTTGTCTACCATCTCCAAGACTCTGGGTTCAATCCCTAGCACCAGAGAAATAAAAAGAGAGAAAAAGAAACACCACCATCATGTACTGCATCCTCTAAGAAATAGAAACATGAATTCAGTTCTAAAGCTGAACTCACAGTACTGCTTTGGCAGGAGCTGGAATCACAAGTGTACATTGCCACACCTGGTCTAGGTGCATAGCCTTATTTCAGGGTAGTTTTAGCTGGGCATGATGGTACATATCTATAAGCCCACACTCAAGAGGCTGAGATTGGAGAATCACAGTGAGTTTGAGACCAGCCTGGGCTCCCTAGTGAGTTCAACGCCAGCCTAGACTACATAGTGGACATTGTCAAAAAAAAAACTGAAAAAGGGCCGGCGAGATAACTCAGTGGACTAAGTGCCTGCTTTGGCAAGCACAGGGACCAGGGTTCGATTCCCAGTCCCACATGCATGCTGGCCCCTCCTCTGGGGGCATGCTGAGTCTGCAACTCAGTCCAGGCATGATGGCACATGCCTTTAATCCCAGTGCTGAGGAGGGGTAAGCATGAAAACAGGAGGATCACTAGGAGTCAGAGCTACTTACTGAGACCCAGTATCAAACACATAAAATGAAAGGAAAAAAAAAAAAAACTTGAGGTTCTCTTGCCTCAGCCTCCCCCCACAGTGTTGGAACTACAAGCATATGTCCCCATCCCCTGATCTTCCTCTTTTTTTTTTTTTTTTTTTGTCTTTTTGAGACAGGGTCTTGCTATGCAGTTCAGGCTGGCCTTGAGCTCACTTTTGTAGTGTAGGCTGGTCTCGAACTCACACTAATCCTCCTGCCTCAGCCTCCCAAGTGCTGGGATTATGGGCATGTGCCACCATGCCTAGCCCCTTCCCCCTTTTTTTTTTTTTTTTTTTTTTTTTGGCAGAACTGAGGATTCAACTCAGGCTCAGGACCTCGCACTTGCCAGGCAGGCACTTGTGCCCTGAGCTATCTCCCCAGCCCCTGGATTCTTCTTTTTTCTTAGTAGTGTTATTAGTATTTCTGATAGAGGGTCTCACTATGCAGTTATGCAGTTCAGCCTGGCTGTGAGGTCACTGTGGTTCAGACTGGTCTTGAATGCTGAATGCACAACAAGCCTCCTGCCTCAGCCTCTTTTTTTGTTTTTTTTCTATTTATGTATTTAGTACAGGGCCTCACTATGCAGCTCCAGACTCATAGCGATCCTCCTGCTTTCAGCCTCCCTAGTGCTGGGATTACAGGCATATGCTACAACGACCACGCCCACACTCAGTGGCCGGCACAGAATGTGGACGGGATCGAAACCTGGTCCCTGCCCTTGCCAAAGCAGGCACTTAGTTCACTGAGCTATCTCATTGGCCCATGCCTCAGCCTCTTGAGTGCTGGGGTTACAAGTGTGTTGTTTTAAGACGGTTTCTTTATACAGTTGAGGCTGGCCTTGAACACACTTTTTAGCCTAGGCTGGCCTTGAACTCACTGTAATCCTCCTGCCTTAGCCTCCCAAGTGTTGGAGTCACAGGAGTGCACCACCACACCAGGCTTCTTCTTCTAACTTAGGGTTTTCCCAAATTAATCTTACTAATAGCACAATTGTGTGTTTCTCCAATGTCAGTCTATCAGGTATTTGAAAGTGTGGCCAAGAAGTATGACTTGATGAATGATATGATGAGCCTGGGCATCCATCGTGTCTGGAAAGATATGCTGCTATGGAGGATGAACCCGCTCCCTGGGACTCAGCTGCTTGATGTTGCAGGAGGCACAGGTAATGTCATGTGGGGTGTCCTTAGGTACCACGGTTGAGAGTGTCTATCTCTTGTTAGAACAAACTACTTGACCTATCATTAGGCTAAAGATATAATTTCTGAAATAGTATACAAAATTATTTGTCAAAAGCATCTTAAAGGGGAGCTTTCCGGCTAGCTCAAATGATTTAAGCACCTGTACAGGCAGTCCTAGTCAGGCACAGGGGATGGCGGTTTGGTCCCCACCCATACTCTCAAGGTAGCCTGAGTCCGCAAAACAAAGCAGCTTGGAGGAATGGAGATGTACAAGGCCCTGGGCTTAATTTCTAGCACCACAATGTAAATAGACAAACAAAACCAGATTTGTGTCTACTTCTTTTCTTTTTTCTTGTTTGTTTTGAGATGGGATCTGTGTAGTTCAGGCTGATAACGGAACTTTCTATGTAGCCAGCCTGGCCTCAAACTCAGAATCCTCCTGCTCAGCCTCCTGAGTTCTAGGATTGTAGACCTGGTTTCACTATGCATTTAAAATTTTTAAAATTTTGCTGGGCAAGGTGGCACATGCCTGTAATTCCAGCACTTGGAAGGCTGAGGCAGGAGGATCAGTGCGAGTTCGAGACTAGCCTGGGCTACAAAAAGTGAGCTCAAGGCCAGCCTCAACTGCATAATGCGACCCTGTCTCAAAAAAAAAAAACATAAAAAACCTGGCTGCCTAGCACATGTTAGGTAGTGGGTTAATCTCTAACACTAGCGTCATCACCACCACCATCATCATCATCACCATCACCACTAACACCAAAAAAAGTCACTAAAGTAAACAATTGATCTTTTTACTTTATAATCCTATCTTATTTACTTATTATTTATTTTTGTGAAACTGAATTTGAACTCTGGGCCTTGTACTTGCTAGGCAAGCACTTATTCTACTGAGCTATCTCCCCAGCCCCTTATAATCCTATTTTAGAAAAGAAACAGGCAAACTAGGTATGGTGATAGGTGTCTGTAATCCCCGGTATAGATTGGCATGAGGAAATTACTGGCAGAAATATGGTTGTTAAAGATGATTCTGGTGAAGTCTGAGGGAGAAAAGAGAGTTGGAAAGGAAGCTTTTATTTTTTTAGAGGCACACACTGACCATCATGAATGAACGAGAATGTTGGTGTAAGTATATACATCGAAGGCCATTCTGCTGTGATCTCAGAAGAAAGCAAGGTAGGGGCCGGCGAGATGGTTCAGTGGTCTAAAGCGCCTGCTTAGGAAAGTTCAGGCAACTGTAGGGACTGTGGTTCGATCCCCGGCACCACATGCTGTGCCAGCCCCAGCACCAGGGCAGGCTGAGCCAGCCATAAAATAAAGAAAGAAACAAGCAAACAAACAAAAAAAATTAATTTAAAAAAAAAGAAGAAAGCAAGGTAGTTATTGGGAATTAGAGAAATAGTCATCCTTGTGACAAAGTGCCAAAGAACTTGTCTGAACTTTTTCCAGTGTTTTGTGGATGGTAAAATTTCTAATTTCAGGATTAACCCTGATATTAGGTTTATGGCTGGCTCAGCCTGCCCTGGGGGTGGGGCTGGCACAGCATGTAGTGCCAGGGATCAAACCACGGTCCCTGTGGTTGCCTAAGCTTTCCTAAGTAGGCTTTTAGACCACTGAACCATCTCGCTGGCCCATAACCCTGATATTTGGCTGAGAAGTTTTCTGAAGAAAGTATTAAAAGTATGGCCTGGTTTCTCTTCATTACTTAGCATAAAATATGACAGAACCTGTTCAGCTAAATGGAATTGGAACCTGAAAACTTGGGACATTCTCTATGTGTATTGCAGAAAGTAGCTTATTCTGAAGAGAACACTTAAGGGAGTGGCTGAACATCCATTTGATGAAAATCTCAGTTAGTGTAAGTCATCATCAACTGCAGAGGTAATTAGGAAAAGAGAAGAGATTATTCCAATCGGGACACTGCCAGATATGAATAAAGGAACCAGAGAATACAGATTAAATAAAAATTGCTGAGGGCTGGGGAGATAGCTCAGTGATCTAAGCACCTGTCTGGCGATTGAGAGGATCTGGGTTCAGTACCCGGTACCACATGCCATGCCAGCCCTGGAACCCCAGGGAGGCTGTGCCAGCCCCCAAACTAGGCATGGTGGCACACATCTGTAATCCCAGAGCTGGAGAGGCTGAGACAGGAGGATCACTACAAGTCTAAACCGCATAGCCAGACCCTATACAAAATAAATAAAAGATTTTGTTTTTATTTATTTAGTTATTTATTTTATTTTTTTCTTGCAGGACCAGGGTTCAAACTTACAACCTTGCAGTTGCCAGGCAGGCACTTGTGCCATGGAGCTATCTCCCTGGCCCCGTTAATTATTATTTTTGAGTCAGACTCTCACTATGCAGTTCAGGCTAGCCTCAAACTCATGACAGTCCTCCTGCCTCAGCCTCCCAAGTGCTGGGATTACAGGCATTCGTCACCACGCTTAGCCTTTTATTTATTTTAGTAAGTACCTCAGAACACTTCCAACTGCTACCAAAGCTTCTTACATGAACATTTTTAGTTATTTCCTATGTCAGCATCCCACCTCTGCTATCTTAGTAAACTACAACTGCCATAACAAGTGACTGTAGACTGTGTAACTTATATAAACAATAGTGGAGCTGGGGATGCAGCTCAGCACACAAGCATCTGCCTGGCAAGTGCAAGGTTCTGAGTTCAATTCCCAGCACCAAAAAAAAATTGGGGGTGGATTGTCTTGCTGGGTGTAGTGTACACTGCTGTAATCCCAACACTCAGGAAGCTGAGGCAGGAGGATGATTGCAAGTTCGAGACCAGCCTGGGCTACAAATTGAGTTCAAGGCCAGCTTGAACTGCATAGGGAGACCCTATCACAAAAAAGAAAAACCAAACAAACAAAAACCAACAGAAATTAATTTTCGTAGTTCTAGATATCAGAAGTCCAAGATCAAGCTTCCAATTTGGTTTCTGGCGAGGACTGTGTCTTCCTTGCTTGCAGGTGGTTTCCCTCTTCCTCTGTCCTCAGATGAGGCAGCTGCACCGCACATCTCCAGACATGAGCAGTCTGATCTCCAGGGGCAGTGAGAGCCAGCCGCTCTGAGAGGTGAACTCTTACAGAATTTACTGGACCCATGCGACCAAATATTTGACAAGACACTTCCCTGTCTCTGTGCTCCACAGCAAACCTGTGATCAGCAGACATCGCCCCAAGCACCACAGACTGTGTCCTTAGGGCACTGATGTCCGGGGTACCCTATATGTGCCCAGTGTACTGTTTCACAGTCTGCCAGGCAGCCCTCAGTGTGGTGACACAATCTTGATGGTGGAAGACAAGTAAATGGTCTTTAGTTCCTGAGTTAGCTGACTGGTACTGTGCCTAACTTTAGCATAGGCCCTTACTCAGTTTGCCTGTCAATCGCTTGTCCTTCAGCAGCAGCTAAGTGTTCATTAAGAGTATCGATTTCTCTGTGCAATTCTAATTTTTCAATATAAAGGTTTTCAAATTCTCTATTTGATTAAACAGTCTCAAAAGTGTGCTGCAGACAGAGAGGCAGGGGTTTTTTGTTTTGTTTTGTTTTTTTAATGTATTTGGTATAGGGTCTTACTACGCAGCTCAGACTTGTGATCCTCCCATTTTCAGCCTCCTCAGTGCTGGGATTACAGGCATGCGCCACCATGCCCAGTCTCGGTGGCCAGCTCAGTGTGCCCGGGATGGGGCCAGTCAGGCTTGTAGTGCTGAGAATCGAACCCTGGTCCCTGCTCTAGCCTGAGCATGTGCTTAGTCTACTGAGCTATCTCATCAGCCCTGGGGAAGTAGTTTAGAATCCTGCCCTTCTAATATTTCTCTTGGGAGTCTTGTCCTCTCCTGTTCTGAGCCGTTAATTCTTCACAAAGAAGGGTATATGAGCAGGAGAAACTTGCAGCGGAGTGAGGAAACAACCCACAATGTAGGAGAAAATATTCTTTAGCTGTTCTTTAGCCAAAGGATTACTGCCAAGAACATATAAGGAGCTAAAAAAAGAAAGAAAGACAACAACAAAAACTCAGCGCTCCAAAATCTAAAGACCCAGGGCTGGTGAGATGGCTCAGTGGTCTAGGGCACGTGCGTTGGGAAGTTTGGGCCACCGCAGGGACCGCAGGTCGATCCCAGGCACCACATGCTGCACCGCCCTACCCTCCTCCCCTCTGGGAAGGCTGGGCCGGCCATAACACAAGCAAATAAATGAGGTTTAAAAAACTAAAATAAACTTAAAAAAAAAATCTAAACCCAATCCAAAAATGAGCATCTGAGATGAATATACACTTCTCTGATGAAGAAATACAAACAGCAAACAAGTATATAAAAAAATACTCAACATCATTTGGCATTCAAGAGACGCATATTAAAACAACACTGAAAAAAACGACAACACTGCAATTCCATCTCACTGCAGATAAAATGGCTATTATAAAGAAATCAACCAATGATAAATGCTGGCAGGGCTGTGGGGAGAAAGAAACTCTTCTCCATTGTTGATGAGAGTATATGCTGGTGTAGCCCCTGGAAATCAGTGTGGAAGTCCACACTAGAAGTCCCATTCTACCCAGCTAGTCCCCCTCTGGGTATCTTCCTAAAAGAATTAAAAACATCGTACCACAGCAATATACGTGGTATTTAGGGAAGCACAATTTGTAATAACTAGCTTCTTGGAAACAACTCAAATGCCCATCAGTTGAGTAATGGTTAAAAAAGATGTGATCTTTTCGTATAGTGCAGTAGTACTCAGCCACAAAGAAGGATAAACTAGAGACTTCTATAGATAAATGGATGTAACTCGAGACCATACTTATAAGTGAAATAAACTAGTTACACATGGATAAATATCATATTGTCTCCCAAGTGTGAGAAGCTGAAAGAATAAGTAAGATCCCAGAGTAGTGAGACCCTGAACACCCTATAGGAAAAAAAAAAAGATCCAAATGTACAATGGATGTTACAAAATGAGAAGAAATGGGGCAGGGGATATAGCTCAGTGGCTCAAGTGCCTGCTTGCCTGCCAAGCACAAAGTCCTGAGTTTGATTCCCAGTACAAAAAAAAAGGATCAAAGAGAATCACTGTTGCTTCAAGGTCTGGCTGAACTACATAGTGAGACCCTGAGACCCTGTCTAAAAAATGGGAAGAAAATTCAAAAAGAAGGAGAAACTGGGATGGGGGAATGGAGAAAAAAAAAGCAGAAAAAAAGTAGATGATAGATAGATAGATAGATAGATAGATAGATAGATAGATAGATAGATAGAACATAGTTATACTACTAATTTTTCTAAGTTTATTGAAAAGGAGGCTTTGTGCTAGTATTGTTTAGACAAATGTTGATATCTTGTACTCTGAGTAACTAATTTAAAGATAACAATACTCAATGTGTTGGTTACTATTGTCCTATTACCTTATTTTGTCTTTTTTTTTTTTTTTTTTGGTGGTACCAGGGGTCAAACTCAGGACCTTGTGCTTGCCAGGCAAGCACTTATTCCACTGAGCTGTCTTCTCAGCCCTATTACCTTGTTTTGAATCTTTTTTTCTCTCATAAAAAGAAATAGCTATGTGATTTGCCTTTCCATTTTGCTTGACAAGCAGTTGAACAATTTCCACTTTCTGTGGGCATTACTTCTAGAAGGTCATGTCCTGGTCAGTGCTGCAATAAGCTGTCACATCTACCCAAGCCAACCTGGGTAGCATTGAGCCGGTCACACTGACTCCAGTGACACAGCACTCAGGACATAGCAGCAGGCCTGTAGGACACTGGCTGACTCTACACGGACATGGCCCCATGACCCCAAGCTGGCACATCTCCAGTTCCAGAAAAAAAATCTGTGTTGTTTGTATTTGGAGAAGATATGGAGGGAAGAATGTGACTATGATATCTTATTCTATATATATTTAGGTATTGTGTCTTACCTTTTTTTGTGTGTGTGGCACCAGGGATTATTGAGTCTTTTATTGTCAGATCCATCCTAGTATTACTTGGACAATATTTTTCCCCAGGTACTAGGGATTGAGCCCAGGCCCCAAGTACTTAAGCACATTCCTACCCTTTAAATTTTTGAGACTAGAAATGGCTAAGTTACCCAGACTGGGCTCGAATTTTTGATCTTCCTGCCCCAGCCTCCTGGAATGCTGAGATTATGAGACTAATCTATTCGCAGCTGTTTAGCCATGTTTTATAAAAGGTAAAAAGAATTTTAGGAATGCTAGACATGATGCCACATGCCTGTAATCCTAACACGTAGGAGGCCAAGGCAGAATGCCAGAAATTTGAGGCCAGCCTGGGCTGCATAGCAAGACCTTGTCGAAAGAAAGATAGGAAGGAAGGAAAGAAGGAAGGAAGGAAGGAAGGAAGGAAGGAAGGAAGGAAGGAAGGAAGGAAGGAAGGAAGGAAGATCTTTTTTTTAATATGGAACACTTCACGAATTTGCATGTCATCCTTGCGCAGGGGCATGCTAATCTCTCTATCATTCCAATTTTAGTATATGTGCTGCCAAAGCGAGCACAGGAAAGAAAATCTTAGGAGTTAAAAATTGTCAAAAGAAAAGATTATTAAAGAAGTTTAAATTTCCATTTTCTTTCATTTAGAAGATTTAGGGCCACGTAGATAGCTCAGCAGACTAAAGCACCTGATTAGGCAGGCACAGGGATTGGGGTTTGATTCCCAGCGTGCTGTTTAGGCCCTACTCCCAGGGCACACTGAGAAAGAGATTGAGACTGGGCATGGTGGGGCGCACCTGTAATCCTAGCATTTAGGAGGCTGAAAACAGGATCAGTAGGAGTCCAATCAGTGTAGTGAGACCCTGTACATGTTGTACTAAATACATTAAAAAAAAAAAAAAAAAAGAAAGAAAGAAAATTTATTTAATTTTTTTTTCAGAACTGGCAGTTGAGCACAGGGCCTTTTAACACACTAGGCAAGCACTCTGAGCTACGCTTCCAGCCCAAACTTTCATTTTCATGCACTCATCCAGTCCTACACCTGTGTTGCTTCTATTCAGTTTAGGAAATGCCAATTTTCCAGTTTTTGTTTTCATTTGCATGCTTTTTCTGTTGGCATCCTGCAGGTGACATTGCATTCCGATTCCTTAACTATGTTCAGGAACAGCATCAAAGAAAGCAGAAGAAGCAGTTAAAGTCCCAGCAAAATTTATCGTGGGAGGAAATTGCCAAAAAGTATCAGAATGAAGATGATCCCTTGGGTGGTTCCCGTGTCATGATCTGTGACATCAACAGGGAGATGTTAAAGGTGGGACAGAAGAAAGCCTTGGACCAAGGCTACAAGGCTGGTGAGTCCTATGGAAGTAGACACAGTGGCAGTACTTGTATGTCTGTGATATAAGGTGTGTTACGTGAAATGTTGAAGTGCTTTGTATTGTAGCTTTCAGATATGTATACTTAAGGGGAGGGTAGAGAGAGAAAGGGAAGTAGAAAGAATTAAGGTATGCACGTAAACCAACTCCCAGCAATACATTACAAGCATGTGCTAATAAAAAAAAAATTTTTTTCATTTATGTATTTGGTACAGAGTCTCACTATGCAGCTCAGACTCTAATGATCCTCCTGTTTTCAGCCTCCCAGAGCTGGGATTATAGGTGTGTACCACCATATCACCCAGACTCAGTGGCCTGCTCAACATGCCCTGGAAGCAGGGCTGGTGCATTATGTGGGACCAGTGATTAAACCCTGGTCCCTGTGCTTGCCAAAGCAAGTGCTTAGTCTACTGAGCTATCTTGCCGGCCCTAAGAATTTTTTTTTTTTTGTATTTAGTAAGGGTCTCCAGGTCCTTACTACGTAGGTGATACACCTGTGTTCAGCCCCCCAAAGAGCTGGGATTATAGGCATATGCCACCGTGCTCAGTCTCAATTACCGGCTCAGCATCCCCCCGGGGTTGAGGCCAGCAAGGCAGGCCAGGGATTGAAGCTCTGACCCCTGCAACTGTCTGAGCAGGCACTTTACCTGCTGAGCTATTTGGCGGGCCAGCCCTAAATTTTTTTTTTTTTTTTTTTTGAGACAGGGTCGCACTATGCAGTTCAGCCTGGCCTTGAACTCACTTTTGTAGCCCAGGGTGGTCTCGAACTCACACCGATCCTCCTGTCTCAGCCTCCCAAGTGCTGGGATTACAGGCGTGTGCCACCGCACCCGGCACAGCCCTAAAAATTAAAAAAAAAAAAATTGGAAGAAATTTATAGTTGAGCCAGGATATAGCTCAGTAGCATAAGCACCTGCCTGACAAGCACAAGGTTCCAAGTTTGATCCCCAGTTCCAAAAAAAAGAAGAAAGAAAGAAATTCACAATTAAGCAGGAGTTAAAGATCATTTGTATGGTTGAGAGCTGCTTTCTTGTTTTCAGGATTTATTTTTGTCCATTTGTTTGTTTATTTGGGTTTTAGTTTCCTGAGATAGGGTCTCACTCTAGTTTAGGCTGACCTTTAATTCACTATATATCCCCAACTTAAACTTGAGGCAGCCCTGCTGGGATCACAGGCGTGCACCACCATGTCCAGCGTATGTGCTGTTACATACAGTACTTCAGCAACCTTTGAGCAGATGAAGAGCCACTGTGGCTAAGGAGATACTCAAAGCCCAAAGAGGTTAAGGGTCTACTGAAGTCATACATCCTTAAGTGTCAGATCCCAAATTAGACCTGAGTCTTTGGATCTTAGCTTTTGGACCCTGAGATGAAAGTTTTGCTTTAACTTCCCAGCACCTCTGAGATTACTGCAGCCTGTGTCTTTGCTGTGCCAGTGCCATTCCATTCTATTTGCACTGGGCTGGCTGCACTGATCAGTAGAGACAGAGCTGGCCCTTTGGCCGCAGGCGTGCACTTACATAGCAGCTTCCAAAACCTTAGCTTTCAAGGAAGGCCGTGATCTCCCTTGGCAGCCTCTGGATGGTGACTGAGTGCTGCACAGCTGCTGGGGCTGAGACGTTTCCCAAGCAGGACCCTTGTGTCTTTGTCATGCCTGGGATTGAACTTAGGGTGTTTACACAGCCACAGCCACAGCCCTCTTTTGTTTTTTATTTTGGAGATAGGGTCTTGCTAAGTCACTAAATTGCTGGTTGGGCTTGAAGTTAGGATCCTCCTGCTTTAGTCTCCCATCAGCTGTGAGCATCCAGGCAGGACTTTTCAAATTTTTTTGTTTTAATTTTTGAGGTATGGAAGATTAAATACTAGGACTTCACAAAGGGCTACGTCTTCTCGTTCTGTTTTGTTTTCTCTTGCTTTGCTTTTTTGTCTTTTTGAGAAAGGGTCTCGCTATGTTCAGGCTGGCCTTGAGCTCACTTTTGTAGCGCAGGCTGGTCTCGAACTCACATCAATACTCTTGCCTCAGCCTCCCAAGTGCTGAGATTATAGGAATGTTCCACCACGCCTGGCTCATCTCTTGCTTTGTTTTTTTGAGATAGTATCTTGCTATATAGTTCAAGCTAGCTTTTTTTTTTTTTTTTTAACTTTATTGGAGATGGGGCTGGCGCAGCATGTGGTGCCAGGAATCGAATCACATCCCTGTGGTTGCCTAAGCTCATATATATATATATATACATATATATATATATATATATATATATATATATATATATATATATCTGGAAACTGCATGTTGTTGGCCAACTCTCAGGGCTGCTGCCCTGCATTCTTCTAAGATGGCTGAGTGCTGAGACAGCCTTAGTGAGGGGCATGGGTGCGCAACAAAAAAAAGAAAGTTCCTGCAGTCAACATCAACATTTCTTTCCTCTCCCTGCCCACTGTGAGTGGCTGTGATTACAGTCCAATTCTCCTTCCTCCTCCTTCTGCCCCCAGAAAGAGCTGCCTAGATGTACTCCAGCCCACTTGGTCTACAAGATGAAGGATCCTTTTGTTAGCCATCAGTATTAATCAGAATCAGATGTCAGGCAGTCACCAGTGCTTTTAGACAAAGCCACTATGTTCTTTTTTTTTTGGTCTTTTTGAGACAGTCTCGCTATGCAGTTCAGGCTGACCTTGAGCTCACTTTTGTAGCACAGGCTAGTCTTGAACTCACATCGATCCTCCTGCCTCAGCCTCCCAACTGCTGGGATTACAGGTGTGCGCCACCACGCCTGGCTCCTATGTTTTCTTATTACTACTGATAAACATGTTTCTCTTCTCTCTGGTCCTTGACCACAAAGAACAGAGAAGATGTGTTGAAATGATAGATATCTTCCATTCCAAAGCTCTCCTTCAGACTTTCCTAAGTGTCAAGACTTTTTTTAAAACCAGAAATCAAACTCAGGCAGGTGCTATGCTGCTGAGCTATATCCCCATCCTATCAAAGCATAATTAACGGGACTGGGGAGATACTTCAGTGGCATTAGCACCTGCCTGACAAACACAAGGTCTCAAGTTTGATCCCCAGTACCGCAAAAAAAAAAGCATTATTAAGCATTACATACCAGAGTACAAATGCCGTTTTCTTTTTTGCTTTATCAGTCCACAGTAATGCCTTTGCTAAACTTATGTGCAAAAACAAGTTGAAGCTGGGTGAGGATTTCATACCTGAAATGCCAGCCATCCAAGAGGCTGAAGCAGGAAGATCAAAAGTTTAAGCTCAGCCTGTGCCACTGAGTAACTTAGTGAGACTCTATCTGAAAGTTAAATTTTAAAAGGGCTAGTAATATGGCTCATCTAAAGGAAGCTGAAACTAAGTAAGAAGACAGTATGTATAATTTGGTTTGGGTTTTTTGCTGTGAGGGTGGCACCCAGGGTCTCATATATCCTAGGCAAGTACTGTACCATTGAACTCTATGCCAAGCCCTTTATATTTTATCTTATTATTTTTCGTCTTTGGTGTATAGTTACCATATCTTCTATAGTCATAAATAGAAATCTCTGTGAACAAAAACAGGTACACTTTTTGGCGAAGACTGCAGCAGATGAAGTCATCCAGAGCTTTAAGTGCAGCATTTACACAGCCAGGGCAGGATCAGTATCTGGGGACAGAGGTAAATATCTGCAGCCCATGCAGCCCTTGATTTCATCTTTTAATTCCTGATTAACCATCTGGTTCTGCTGGACTGTTTTCTTTAAATTCTTTTTATTCAATTTTAACTTTATTCATGGCTCTTTAGCTCCCTGAAATGTCAGTGACTTTGATAGCCATAGCTAGAGAAAACTTTTCTCTGAGATCCTGAGTCACTTTGAGCTCCCCCACCACCTGGGAATTGAGCAGGCAATGGACATAGTAGACAAGAGGAAGCCTGTGGCTCTGACAGAGCAGAGACACCCCTACACTGGGCTCTACACTCCCTGCCTGGTGAATGAAGCCCACAGTCCGAGGTTGCCATCTCTTTTGTTTGTTTGTTTGTTTTCTGTGAGACAGGACCTGCTTTTGGTGAGTTTTTTGGTTTGGTGGTTTTGGAGGGTTTTTTGTTTTGTTTTGTTTTTATTTTCATTTTTTTGGTACTGGGAATCTAACTCAGGACCTTGCATTGCCAGGCCGGTGCTTGTGCCACTGAACTATATATCCCAGGCCCAGGGTCTGTTTGTGTAGTATAGGCTGGCCTTGACCTTATTATATAGCCCAGATTGGCATTGACCACATGGTAGACCTCCTGGCTTCTGGTGCCTGGATGCTGGGATTATAGACATGGGCCACCACATCCAAACTGCCTGGCTATGGGCCGTCCAAATAGCTCAGCGGATTAAAGTACCTGTAAGCAGGCAACTGATACTGGGCTGGGTGAGAGCTCTTGGGAGGCTGTAAACAGGTGGATCACTACGAGTCTGATCTAGTAGTGAGACCCTGAATACCCCCCTGTAGACTCTTTCCTAAAACACACACACACACACACACACAAAATCCGCCAAAGTGCCCAGCTATGTTAAATAAAAAACAAAGGGTATGCAGTTTTTAAAATTAATTTTATTAGCACATCTTTTTTTTTTTTGAAACAGCATCTCATTCAGGCTGGCCTTGACCTCACCAGGTAGCTCAGGCTGGCCTCAAACTCACAGTGATCCTCCTGGCTCAACCTGAGTGCTGAAATTACTGGAGTACACCACCATGCCCAGCTGGCATACTTTTTTTTTTGGCGGGACCGGGGTTCGAACTCGCAACCTTGCACTTGCCAGGCAGGCACTTGTGCCACAGAGCTATCTCCCCAGCCCCAGGATATATTTTTTTTTAAAAAAAGCTCTTAATTTTATAGTACTAGGTTTTATTTTATTTTTTACTTTATTTTATTTATTTTATTTTATTTTTTTGTCTTTTTTGAGACAGGGTCTCGCTATGCAGTTCAGGCTGGCCTTGAGCTCACTTCTGTAGCCCAGACTGGTCTCGAATAGTCTTGAACTCGCACTGATCCTCCTGCCTCAGCCTCCCAAGTGCTGAGATTACAGGCATGTGCCACCACGCCCGGCTATTTTCTTTTTGAGAGAAGGTCTTGCTGTGTAGTTCATGCTGACCTGGAACTTATTTATGTGGCCCAGGCTGGCCTCAAACTCATGGAGAACCTCCTGTCTCAGCCTCTCATATGCCACAATGCCCCGCAACAGTACTAGTTTAAACTCTTGTTTTATTATTTGCTTTTTTGAGATAAGGTCTTCTTTTATAGTGTAGGCTGGCCTTGAACTCACCGTGTAGCCTAGACTGGTCTCCAACTCATGGTAATCAATCCTCTTGCCTCAGCCTGCTACCTGGCAGGAGTATTTTGAAAGATTATTTTCATTTACCTTCCCATAAAAAGCATTCTCTGATCTCCTCTTACAAGGAAAGTATGGGGGCTGGGAAGATAGCTCCAGGGCACAAGTGTCTGCCTGGCAAGTGCAAGGTTGTGAGTTTGAACCCCGTTCCCACCAGAAAAAAAAAAAAGGAACTTATGAAATGACCAGTTTTCTTTCTTTCTTTCTTTCCGATTTTTTTTTTCTTGCTCTACTATTTCTGCTTTCTTCAGCTTTTATCTATTTATAAACACAACTTTCTAGGTTTGGGATTTAGCTAATAATAGAGCTGCTATTCATAAGATCCAGAATTGCATTGCTATCACCAAAAAAGAAAGAAAGAAAAAGAAAGAATGAAAGAAAGAAAGAATGAAAGAATCTCCTATGTCTCCTATGTGTGGTCCATCAGAACACTTACTCTGCCGAGAATAGTGGCCTGTGTGTATAACTGCAGTGCTCTGGGAGGCTGAGGCAGCATCATCTCAAGTTTGAGCCCAGCCCATCCAACTTAGTGATTTAGCCAGAACTTGTCTCCAAATTAAAAAATAAGAAGTTTTTAAAAGGCCTGGTAGGGACCAACGAAATAGCTCAGTGGTCTAAAGCGCCTGCTTAGGCAACTGCAGGGATTGCAGTTTGATCCCCGGCACCACATGCTGCGCCAGCCCCACCTCCAGGGCAGGCTGAGCCGGCCATAATAAACTTTATAAAAAATAATAAAATAAATAAAAGGCCTGATAATTGGATGTGGTGGCACACACCGTAGTCCCAGAATTTGGAAGGCTCAATGAGACAGGATTGTCATGAGTTTGAAGTCATCTTGGGCAGCTATAGTGACTTCAACAGCCTGAATTACAGAACAAGATCTTGCCTAAAAAAAAAAAAAAAAAAAAGCCTGGATGTGTATCTCAGTGCAAAGGCCTTGGAATCAATCTATAGCATCACAAGACATAAGCTTAAGATAAATTTAGTATAACACAGGCAGTCCAGCCACAGGATCTGTATCTTTTTGTGTGTGTGTGTGGCTGGCTCAACCCGCCCTGGGGGTGGGGCTGGTGCAGCTTGTGGTGCCAGGAGCACGATCCCTGTGCTTGCCTAAGCTGGTGTAGGCAGGCGCTTTAGACCACTGAGCTATTTTGCTGGTGTGGAATCTGTATTCTCAGCGCTCTACACAAAACAGTTCTAAGGATTAAAAAATGCCAGTGCGTGGGACTGGCTACATAACTTAGTGGTAAATTGCCTGCCTGCCTGCCTGCCACGCCCAAGGCCCTGGGTTTGAACCCCAGGATCCAAGTAAAAATTGCATGAGGTGGGTAAACTAAGCAGTGATGAGATTGTACTGTGAGGCCTTTCGAAGAAAGGCTGAGAAGCATAAACTCAAGGATACCAGGTCCAGGCTTTCTGATTGGTGGACACCATGAAGACAGTTACTGCGAACTGAGTGGGGAAGGCAGGTGTATATTTTCTGACACCAAATATTTAATATTTTCCCAGCAAACAACAATTTCCAACAGCAGGTTGGTGCTCATCTGCTCGTATCACTTTCTACAGGTTTAAGAGTTCAATCCCGTGGAATTACCTCCACGTCAGATGCCGGCCATAAATTGGGTGCTATAACTACTCACACTTCTGCCTGCCCAGCTACAAATTCTTTTGGTTCAATAAACTGCTGAGTATAGTTAGGAATTGTGGTACATAGCCGTGATTCTAGCACTCGAGATTCAGGAGACTGAAGCAGCAGGGTCTCTAAGTGCAAGGCCACATGGGTTACAATAATGAGTTGAAGATCAGCCTAAATTACCTACTGAAACTCTGCCTCATTAATAATAATAACAGCAATAGCCAGGACAACAATAGTGTTAGTAGTAAGAGTAATAATAATTTGCTGCATGTATGAAGACAGTTAGCTACCTAAACTGAATCAGAATTGATTTTTTCTTTCAGGACTTGCATGGGTATTGGGAGATGCTGAAGAGCTGCCCTTTGATGATCACAAATTTGATATTTACACCATTGCCTTCGGGATCCGGAATGTCACACACATTGACCAGGTATAAATGGCTATATCCTCAGACTGTGACTTTCAGAATGCCAGTTCTCTTGGCGCAGATCCATAGTGAAGGAGGAGAAGAGAGATTCTTCCCTGGGCCTGACACTTAGTAGATTATTTTAAGCTTAGGGACTTCTTTTAAATTGCCAGTTTTCCTAGTTATAAAACTGAAATAGGCCAAAATCACAGAGCAGCTCCCAGTGGAAGTCCTGGGGGTTTGGTTTGGCATTTACATGTTTGGGGTGCCAAACATAGTCTTGCGGTGGCGTTTAATCTACTTCTCACTTGGGAAGCTGTCAGTTTGCAGATCAAAGGTCAGAGATTGACACAGGAAAAAATCACTCAAGTGCTATTTTGGCAGAAGACAGATTGTAGTTAATCTACAGAAAGAAGGGAATATTCATTTTTTTAATCTCAGCTTTTTAAAAAAAAAATTCAGTTCTTTATTTCTACATTATTGTTCTGTTCAAAAGATTTGAACATCAAGCTGGGCATGGTGGTGACTGCCTGTAATCCCAGCATTCAGGCAGGATTGCTGAGTTCAAGCCAGCATGGACTACGTAGCAATTTGAAGATCATGTACAAGGCAGCTTGTCTGTAATGTAGCCCCCAATTGTCTGGCTTTGCTGCTTTGAGCGGCACATTGTTTAAGGAGCTTCTAGAGCAATATAATAGAATTAGAATAAATTATGTGAGTGTTATGTAATACATGTTAACTATAGTACATTGATACCTAACAGTTTAATGTGGGCATTCCCCAAAGGTCCATGTGTTAAAGACTTGTTCCTCAGCATGGCATTGGTAGCAAGTGTTGTGGAGCTTCGAAGGTAAAACATCGAGGGAGGTTATTAGGTCATTGGATTGTGGGATCCTGGCCCAGCCATCCTTTCTTTCTTCCTGTCAGTGAAATGAACAGTCTGCTTTGTATTCCATTTGTGTGGTTATTCCATTATTTAAAGACTCTCATTAATGGTAAAGATTTCTCTCCTCTTGGGCTATTCAGATAGCAAACTGCCCATATATATGTCATTTCCACAGTAGAAACATTTCTGTAAAATAGAGTCCTTCAGTCAGGCACAGTGACTCATACCTATAAATCCTAGCTATTCAGGAGGCTAAGACAGAACAATCACTGTGAGTTCGAGGCCAGCCTGGGCTGCATACTGAGACCCTGTCTCAGTCCCCACCTCAATCGTTATGGGCAACAGAATGCCTACAACCTTAAGGATATATAAGCTTATTTCTTTTTTTTTTTTTTTTGTGGTACCAGGGATTGAACTCAGGACCCTGCGCTTACAGGCAAGCGCTTATTCCACTGAGCTATCTCCCCAGCATATAAGCTTATTTCTGCTGTTACAGCTTCTCAACTGAGAGTAAAGAAAGGATTTGTGGGAAATCATGTTTATAATGCCCAAAGTAGCTAACTCTGTCTCAGCCTTATACAATTGAATGAAGTCTGCCGAGGAATGTATCTCGATGTCCTTGTCACCTTCAGGCACTCCAAGAAGCTCATCGGGTCCTAAAGCCAGGAGGACGGTTTCTGTGTCTGGAGTTCAGCCAAGTAAACAATCCCCTCATATCCAGGTTGGCATTGATAATGGGGTTTGATCTTCACTGACTAACCACTAGGGTCAGTTCAGGGTCACAGAAGCCCTCAAGGACATTGCTGTCCAAAAAGTTCAGTTAGTTATGAGTGACAGTTCTTAGGCTAGAAGTAATCAGTAACCAGAGGCCCAAGTTCAACAGCGTTGTGTATTTTATTTATTCATTCAGTATTTTAAGAAAAATCTACTTAAAGGGATAAGGATATAGCTTAGGGGTAAAGTGCTTGTCTAGATTATACTTGTTCAATCCCTAACATCACTAAGGAAGAAAGGAAAGGAGGGAGGGAGTAGGGAGGAAAGAAATTGATTTATTTTCTTTAATGATAGCAAGGTTGTGCTAAAGATAAGAAGAGAAACAGTCTCTGCAGAGCAATTTGGGTCCAAATAAAAGTAGAGAAAGAAATATACTCTACAGCATGAGGGTGGACCACTATGTAAGAGAGAGCAGAGTGGCCAAGAAATTTATTTAAAATCTGGAAATTGGGCTGGCAAGATAGCTCAGCGGTCTAAAGTGCCTGCTTAGGTAAGCTTAGGCAGGCACAGGGGCCCATGGTTTGATCCCCAACACCACATGTCATACCAGCTCCACCCTCAGGGCAGGTTGAGCTGGCCAGAATAAAAATAAAATAAAATCAGGAAATTTTTATGTAAAAATCTGAATTTCCAGCCATGTATTGTGATAGATACCTGTAATCCCCAGTACTCAGGAGGCTGAGGCAGGGAGATTGCTGTAAGCTCAAGGCCAGCCTGAGTTACAGAGCAAGACTATTGTAAAAAGAAAACAAATGAAACCAAACCTATGTCAAATCTGAATGTCCAGCTTAAATTGAGAAGTCAGATACATGGCAACCCTGAGTTGCCTGTATTCCTGTTCGCAGTTGTCAGAGTCGAGTCCCTGCCTCTTTTCTATTTTTCCGATACTTTCTAACTGTACCTTTCACCATACATCTTGGTTTTGCAACTAGCTACTTTCCTTACTTCAGGTAGTTCTTTAACCCCTCATAGGCATTTGTGACTCTGAGCTTAGATCTTCTTGCTTCTTTTTGTTGTTGTTTTGCTTGGTTTTGGTTTTGAGGCAGAGTCTTGCTTTGTAGCCCAGGCTGGCCTTGAACTTGTGGCAATCCTACTGCCTCAGCCTCCCAAGTGCTGGGATTACAGGTGTGTACTACCATGCCCAATTTCCTTGCTTCGTATAGAGGGAAGAGTTCAGGGCTTTGAGGGGAGGGGAGATGAACTCAGGGCATGTTCTAGTCTTAATCTTTTGCCTATTTTGTCATTTGTTTATGTAG